>NJDD01005908.1:0-17353 GCA_002245505.1 Calephelis nemesis
GCGTCACAAGAATCTTTGTATAGATCCATGTGAATAAATATATTTTGAGTTTGAGAGTTTGAGTTTGAGAAACGCCACTTTCCATATTTGACGATATTAACGTTGTGTTACTACTTTATTTTTTTACTCTTCTCTTTGGTACTAAGTAATAAAAATCCGCCGATGCGTTGTGGCCCAGCCCGCCTGAGTGTGCTTTGCAATGACATGCGGTCAGACCCGACACACTCCTCCCCGCTTAGATGTGCGCTATCCTTTAAATACTTGTAGCATTTCCAAAGGAATTTGGTCTTATTACTTTAGGTTACAGAGATATTTCACAAAAAACGGGTGTATTTTAATTATTTAGAAAATGTACCAACATCCTAAATTACAGCAAAAAATACATACATAGTTATACATAGTAAATGTGGTTAAAAATAACACGGTACCAACTTAATACCGTAGACCGTGTTTTCCAAAAATTTCGTGCTGTTAGGGCAGTGACCTTCTTCTTTTATATATCTTGTAACATTTGAGTAATATCAAAATAGTTCCAACTTTTGCCTCGCGCAGACTTATCTGGCGAGTACTAAGTATAAGTATATATATAAGTTTTTTTGAAAATGGCTATTTCTACGTTTTATATACCTGATGAAAGAATATCACTACATTAAAGATTAGATATAGTTTGGGATTTTATATTCTTTGCTGTATTTAAATAGAGCTATCGCAAGTGTTGCGTCAGGTTTAATTTCCTTATTTTTTTTATCAGGACTGAATAATTTTGTTATTCGAAACTAGCTGTTTCCTGGGTTTTGTTTGCCATCCATCTTTGGAATGAATAGTGATTCATGAGACTTGTATGGAATTTGTTAGATGAATTAGTTGGAGTACTTTTACAATTTTAGAAGATATGAAAGTGCGCAAACAAGTGTATGGCTAATGAATCTAATATATTGGCTGATACGGTTTCCAGTCCTTGCATCTTTGGCAAAGGGAGCAAGGTTGCTTTTACCTATTTTTATTTATTTATTTTTTTTTTATTTTTTTAGCACTTGCCCTGTGCGTGGGATAAATTTCTATAAATTTTAAAGAAAGAAAAAATTTCGCCCCAGACAGGATTTGAACCTGTAACCGGATTCAAGTCCCGTGGCGAAATTTTTAATTCCTTTCTAACCCGTTAACGCGGGTAGTTATGTCTTATAGATACACAATTCTGAGTACCCACCAAATGAGTTCATCACAGATGAAATTCACATTTTTAGAATGGCTATAACTTTCGTTTCTTACATCGTATTTTTATTTATTTATTTTTTTTAGCACTTGCCCTGTGCGTGGGATAAATTTCTATAAATTTTAAAGAAAGAAAAAATACTTTCACCTACACTCTCAAGTGGTTTAAGATCCCGGACAAGGGTTGGCCAGACATTTTTAATATATGTACATATATGCGATTTAGATCAGGCGGGTGCGGATCTATCCTTCAGGAAATTCAGATTGTAGTTTCAAAAACCAGTCTTAAAAATCGGCCAAATTCGAATCGAAATATGAATTTGCTATGTGGTAATTGATAAACGCAATCCTACAAAAGAGATAGAGAGAGAGTTTACTCATAATAAGGAGTTATCAGTGACTATTTACTGACGTTGAAGTTATTTCTGATGGTTAGTGATAGGTATTTTCACCATTTACAGTTATCCTAGTCGTTTAATCAGAGCTATAAACTACTACTACTACATAGTATTTATTAAAAATCCGTTAAGTACTTTTTGCGTGAAATCAGAACAGGCAGACAGAGGAAAATGTTAATATCTATCATTTTGAGTTGTATAATTGTACCGAACACGTAGGTATACCTATATATTTAAATAGGTATTTTAAGTACATTTTGACACAATTTTGTATGGAAAATGTCGACTTAATTACTGATTAAAAGAAGGGACGTCTCTAAGTGCTGTCGTTGGTTTTGCTACTGTTTTTTTATTATGTCTAGAATATGATATATGACACATAATTATTAAACCTATTCATCACCATCGTCAGCATATTGTCCTCAAAAAATCATGAAGAAGTAGGAGTCCTAAATCTCTTAAAGTTGTGGGCATGCTCATTATAGTCTTAGGCTAATAGGCAATAAAGCATGAGTCCCAAATCTTTCAGGATTATTGGCATGCTTATACTCACATCTGTGGATCCGTGCTTGGAATCAGGAAATCCATTTGCTTGTTTATCTTGGAATGTTACTTTTTAAATAAACAACTATGATTCATATTGACTTTGATGGATTAATCAATAGATGCTCTTCTACCTTCGGAGATATATCATGTAAGTGCACAAACAAGTGTATGGCTATTAGTCTAATTTATTGTCTGATACGGGCTCGGATCTCGATTCTCGGTATCCTTGGCACCGTGTACAATATCACGTAGCCGTCACTGATGGTGACGTTCCTATTTGTTTACCCTTTAAATTTAGTGTTCATTTGTTAGTAGGTTTTATTATTTAGCTTTTAGATTTAGCGGTCCAGGTATCGGTCTTGACTACATAAGGTCCCGGGTTCGACTCCCGTGTCGGAAAACAAAAAGAAAATTTGGTTATTCCAATTTTTTAATGAAAAAAGATGTTGCTCGCGATTGGATGTGTGCCCGGTTGGCGATAGGCTTGTCACCTATCACATTGTGGGACATAATGTCTTCGGCAAGTCGTGGCTGCCCTGGTTGTGCATCTGCCTACCTTTTCGGGGAATAGGGCTTGAAGATACCTTTTAGATTTTACTCCACTGGTGGTAGAATGCTGTGTAGCCACTGCCATACATATGCTTGCTGCCATAATGACTAGTCTAATGACTAGAGGGTAAGGTAGCCAGTTAAATTGCACTATAGGCGTAAAGTCTCAGGATCAGGAGATCCATGTACCTACTTGTTCACTGATTGCTCATTTAAAAAATAGATATTCTGTACAACCATTTTTCCCCGTGTTGGTCCGGGCTCCTTTGTAGAATAGACCATCTGCCTTCCTTGCCAGGCAGCTCGTAAAAGGCGAGCATAGGTTCACCGTCACTAACACCGTAACATCTGACTAGGTGGTAGAGTTTAGCAGCGACTCGCCCGGATTTGTAACCCCGCCTTACGTATTCCTGCCGCCATAACGTCATGACGTGTTCCGGTTCGGAGGGTAAGGTAGCCGGTATACTTACTTTTGCTCGAGGCCTAACATCCCGGCCTCAGGTTGGCAACGCACCATTACCACCTTTGTTGTCTCTAGGCGGCGTGAATTTCTTACCA
Organism: Calephelis nemesis; assembly: GCA_002245505.1. Taxonomy (NCBI): domain Eukaryota; kingdom Metazoa; phylum Arthropoda; class Insecta; order Lepidoptera; family Riodinidae; genus Calephelis; species Calephelis nemesis. The sequence continues at coordinate 3,264 of NJDD01005908.1, forward strand.
TCAGGAAATCCGTCTGCTTGTTTGCCTTCCAATATCATAAAAAAGAAAAAAAAACCCAAAGCAACCACGATTAGCCCGAAGATACACTTAGTCCCACAATATTTTTCCCGAATTGGTCCGGACCCATGTCCTCCGTGTAGAAAAGACCATCTGCCGTCCTGTCTGGCAGCTCGTAAGAACCGAGCAAAGGCGAAATGGATCCATTAGCAGCAACATCCCTAGTGGTAGAATACTGTGCAGCAACTTGCCCATCCATCCATGCCCTACCTATCCCTGCCGCGGTAATAAAAATATCATGTTCCGGTCCGAAGGGTAACCGGGAGATTTGACAATTGGCCTAATACCCGGCTAAAGGACAGCGACGCACCTACAACATCTATGGCGTCTATAGGATGCGATTATCGTTGTCTTTGTCATAGAAAATACGGAAGGTGTCAAAACTGTAGTCAACCGAGAACCTATCAATCCGTCGAGGTAACGTTGTTGTAAAAGTATCTTTACGCCTTCATCCCCAAAAAAGTGGACAGAGGCACAACCAGGACATCCACGACTAGCCGAAGACACTTAAGTCCCACAATGTGATAAGCCTATCGTCAACCGTGCACATATTTAATTAAGATTTTATTGGAAAAATTGTAGAAACACATCTTGAGTTGACTGGGTATCGAACCCGGGACTTCATGTAGTCAACTCGTACAGCGGACCACAAAAGTAATAATACAAAATAGTTAAGTACATCGAATATATTTGATATTTTCCATCGTCGGTTCTTGGTAAAACTTCCAAATATTCATATTTTTAAAGAAAGAAACACTTCAAGTAATGTTTTACTTCTCACTTATAATTTATTACTTTGTAATAAATAGCTTACCGGTTTCGCTTATACAGCATCATCAGGGCTAAAACTTAAACTACTACTAATAAATTATAAGTGATAAGTAAAACAGTACAAGTGTCTCTTTCTTTAAAAAAAAGTACATCGAACTTGAACTTTTACACGTAACTTTATCAGAATTTATCAATGAATCAGAATAATTCCCAATATTCCGGATTAGATAATAATGATCGATGGTAATCCAATTATTATGTCGACTAACGGCCCATATTAATAACCTATCTACAGATAAAGATAAGCCTTCTACTGTTTTGATGCTAATATATTCTTGTTTAATTATTGAAAAGTAACAGCTGTTACCTGGCAACTGATCAAAAAGAACACGATCTCTAATCTTAGACAGGTTGTGTTGTTTAGACAGGTCCCCCTTGTTGGTCCGGGCTCCTTTGCAGAATAGACCATCTGCTTTCCTGTGCCAGGCAGCTCGTAAAAGGCGAGCATAAGCTTGCCGTCACTAAGAACGTGACATCCTACTAGGTGGTACAGTTTCGCAGCGACTCACCCGGATTGGTACCTCCGCCTTACCTATTCCTACCGCCATAACGTCAAGACGTGTTCCGGATTGGATTTTTCCAATTTTCTAATTAAAAAAAAAACTGCTTGGGATTGGATAAGTGCCCGGTTGGCGATAGGCTTGCCACCTATCACATTGTGGGACTTAGTGGCTTCGGCTAATCGTGAATCGTGTATGCACTATGCCTCTGCCTACTTCTTCGGGGATATCGGCGTGACGATAAAAAATTTTCTTTGATATATATTTTTTTCATGTTTCACTAAACGACGTCACATGTGTCTCTTAAATAAAAATGAACTTCGTAGGACCAAAGTCGTACGTGTGAACAAACTCTTATTATTTGTTGAAAAGAATAAGTAACTACTATTCGTAGATAGTAAAATGGTAAATGTAAAAAATATATATTTTTATCAATGAAATCCTCGGATACGCTAGGGCAGACGAGGTCATATTTTCAATTAAAATTCATATACACGAGGCCTTTGACCTACTGTGGGAGTATCAGTTTGTTTGTTAAAAATAAACATTCAGGGACTTTAAAATATTTTAGTTTAAGTAGAATGGAAATCTACGTCGCGCGTACGTAGTTATCTAATCAAAAATGTTAATTGTACTTTATTTTTTTTTTAATATCTTCACACACGTAATAATGTGTATAGCAGAAAACGTGGAAAACGCGACACAGGGTCTATATTTTTAAAAGAGGTCAGGTGCGAGTAACGAGCTTAATTTTATTGTGTAACTTTGGGTATTACACTTTAGGTATTATGTAGCTTTAGGTAATCGCCTCTGTGGTCCAGCGGTCCGGGTGTTGGGTTTGACTGCATGAGGACCCGGGTTCGAATGCCGGGTCGGCCAACAAAAAGAAAATTGGATTTTTCCAATTTTCTAATTTAAAAAAAATGTTGGTCGGGATTGGAAATGTGCCCGGTTGGCGATAGGCTTGCCACCTATCACATTGTGGGACTTAGTGTCTTCGGCTAGTCGTGGTTGCCCTGGTTGTGCTTCTGCCTACCTCTTCGGGGATATGGGCGTGAAGATACTAGGTATTACACTGATGATACATCCTCCAAAATTGGTCTCTAAAACCTGCCTAGTAGACGTACAGAAGTCTACCAGCTACCCTAACCCTTCGGACCGAAATATAATGGAGTCGTTATGTCAGCAGGAATAATTAGTAAAGGCAAAGTGTTCGGTCGATCCCTACCCGGAGTAAGTTGCTGCACAGCACTTGACTATCAGTAAAAACGGTCAACGTGATAATAACATATTAAATTTAACTTGAGATGTAATGTACATGGGTTACTCCTGAATGTTTTTTTATGTTATAGGAAGGCAAACAAGCAGGATTCCCTGATGGAAAGAAATTCGCGCCGCCTAGAGACACCAAAGTGGTAATGGTGCGTTGCCAATCTGAGGTCAAGATGTTAGGCCTCGAGCAAAAGTAAGTTTACCGGCTACCTTACCCTCCGAACCGGAACACGTCATGACGTTATGTATAGAATAGGTAAGGCGGTGGTACCAATCCGGGCGAGTCGCTGCGAAACTACCACCTAGTCAGATGTCACAATGTTAGTTATAATAAACCTATACTCGCCTTTTACGAGCTGCCTGGCAAGAAAGGCAGATGGTCTATTCTGCAAAGGAGCCCGGACTAACACGGGGTAAATAATGTAAATGTAAGAAATGTTTTATCTAATTCATCAGGGTTTTAATAGCAATTAATAATTAATTGTCACTTTAGTACAGATAACAAATTGGTAATTAGTTTATTGATTGATAGAAGTGGTAAAGGAAAAGTGTGAAGGCGGACTCTCTTGTGTTCCATCATCCAACGTTTCCATGTAATGAACAGTTGCAATTAACGCTAGCATGTTTTTTTTATTATTTTTTTATGATATTGGAAGGCAACAAGCAGACGGATTTTCTGATGGAAAGAAATTTCCGCCGCCTAGAGACACCAAAGTGGTAATGGTGCGCTGCCAACCTGAGGCCGGGATGATGATGTTCAAAACCGGTCCACCGATTCGAATTGAATCGAAGGGAAGTAAATATCTTCCTAAACTATTTAAAACTTCTGTTTAGATAGCAGACGATTGTTTGAAAACAATCCCGTGACGTATACAAGTTCCATTGCCAAGTTCGATACGTCTGGCAGATTTAGTGGATATTTGTGATTAAACTCTGATGGTTAGCCAAGTAAATAGTCTTACGTTAGCTGTTTATTAACCCTTGTATATAATGATAGGTGTAGCCAGCGAATGTCAATGACGAATGGTAGGCGACATAAAACGGAATGTTCAACAGAGTAACGATCGATTGAAATAAACTATGATTTAGGGTAGTGATGACCCCATTACCGGCTAGTGGAACAAATATGTATTTATGTGTTGGTCCGGGCTCCTTTGAAGAATAGACCATCTGCCTTCCTGTGCCAGGCAGCTCGTAAAAATCGAGCATAGGCTTGCCGTCACTAACACCGTGACATCCGACTAGGTGGTAGAGTTTCGCAACGACACACCCGGATTGGTACCACCGCCTTTCCTATTTCTGCCGCCATAACGTCATGACGTGTTCCGGTTCGGAAGGTAAGTTAGCCGGTTAACTTACTTTTACTCGAGGCCTAACATCCCGGCCTCTGGTTGGCAACGCACCATTACCTTTAGTGTCTCTAGCGGCGGAAATTTCTTACCAGGAAAACCGGCTGCTTGTTTGCCTTCTAATACTATAAAAAAAACAAAAAAAAGATTATGGGACTTAGTATCTTCGGCTAATCGTGGGTGCCCTGGTTGTGCCTCTGCCTACCTCTTCGGGGATATGGGCGTGAAGATACTTTTACTTTTTTTTAAAAAAAAAAGATAGCTAGATTATTTATTTAACTCAATCGATCAGAATAATTGGTAGTCTTCAAACCGTAGTATTTCCTTCCTCATCCGTGAGTAGATAGGGCTCTGGCCTATCCAAAAAATTATTTGGGATGTTCGGTATCACAACTTCGAACCGTGCTCCCCAAAGACGTAGGCAGAGGCACAACCAGGGCACCCACAACTAGCCGAAGATACTAAGTCCCACAATGTGATAGGTGGCAAGCCTATCGTCAACCGGGCACATATCCTATCCCGAGCAACATTTTTTTTTTATTAGAAAATTGGAAAAAACCCATTTTTCTTTTTGTTGCCCGACCCGGGATTCGAACCCGGGACCTCTTGCAGTCAAGTCCAACTACTGAACCGCTTGAACACAGAGGCGATTAAATACAAATAGTTCGACTGTATATTTTACACTGTTTGTTTAATCAGTGTTTCCCGTTGAATTGTATAGGTATGTTAATTCATGTTTCCACATCGAATGTTCTCGAATGAGAAGTGAGAAATGTACAATTCTGAAGCATAATATGTTAATGTTAGTTAGTGACCAAATGGTTTGTGAATAAACGTACATAATTAGGTGGAAACAACACTTTGTTTTGCAATATGACATAGTTGTGCTAGGGTTGTGAAAGAATATTTTTTTAGCAAAAACCTTATCTGATCCGAAAGACGTTGTCCTATCTGAGCTATAAACATTACACACGACTTAGTATATTGGGTATAAACAATAAAAACAATGGTATTTCAAAACAAAATGGCTTCCCATAAAAAATGATACCACGTTAATAAGTCCACACTTAGTACATTTCTATTTATCACTAGCTGTCCCGGCGAACTTCGTTCCACCCGTTCAGTTTGTATGGGAAAAAGTAAAATGTTGTTTTTCTTAGTTTTCTCGCAAGTTTTTTCCTTTTTCTTATCTTTTAAACTCTCCTTGGACTTCTGCAAATAATTCAAAACCAAAAGGAGCCAAATCGGTCCAGCTGTTCTCGAGTTTTAGCGAGACTAACGAACAGCAATTGATTTTTATATATATAGATTGTCCATATTTTTTGTCAAAATATTTAAATAAAAAAATCCCTGACAGAGACCTTTGTAATATTACGTTGTGTCCGAGTTGTGAAGATAAATGAAGATTACGTTCAAAGACCTCTATCGTCTGAGATGAATTATATTATATTTTTGGCACCAAGCAATCGCTCAGAATACGATAAGATTATTTATAAATATATTCAATTAAGTTTCTTTTTATCTGCCTAACAATGATAATGGTTTGCGCAGACGTAAATGCGGTTATTACGCTTGTTTGAAATTCGATTTTAAATTGAAATATTTATCAATTTAAACTTACGATAAAACCTTTAATTGGAAATATTAAATTGCAGTACTAGTTGTTACGGCGAACTTCTTTCCTGTTTGTATAGAAATGTTGTTTGTCTTAGCTTTCTCACAGTTTTTTCTTTGTTCTTGTCCTTATAGTTAAACCTTCCTTGATTTACGCAAATAATTCAAAACCAAAATTAGCTGAATTGCACTAGTTGTTCTTGAGTATTAGTGAGATTTTTTATTGCCAGCAATTGATTTTTATAATATACTAGCTGACCCAGCAAGCCGCAGCTGCTTTGTATCGCTTGACATTAATGCCAAAGGGTATATAAATACCTACTACGTTATAAGAGGCGGGACTTCCATAGATTCATGGCAAACCCGAATTTTGTATAAAGTTTAGCTTAAGTGACACAAGACACTTGACAGATAGGTATAACCCGTTTAATTTGAGAGTAAGTCTTAAGTCATTCAGATGTAAGGCAACTAGTGTCATATGATTTAGGCGAATAAAGAAACATAGCAAACTTATTTTTTTAGTTTTTTATAAGAGAGTTGCGCCGAACTGATTTATGCTTCGATAGTAGCGCAGTCTGCCGGACCCAAAGTGAAACATTCCAAAATCAACTGCTACTTGTTATTAAAAAAATAATTTAAAAAAAGTATTCTAGGAGACCAAATTTTGAATCTAAACTATTCTCGAATTCCCTTGAACACACACAAACAGTTAGTCGGTATAGTCGTCTAGAAGGAGTTCAGTGACAAACACGCGAACACAAGAGTTATATAACGCGTGTTTGTCACTGAACTCCTTCTAGACGACTGGACCGATGTTGATGAAACTTTTTGTGTGTGTTCAAGGGAATTTGAGAATGGTTTAGATTCACAATTTGGTCTCCTGGAAAAAGGTTTTTAATTATTTTTTTAATAAAAAGTAGTTGTTGATTTTGGAATGTTTCGAATTGTATCAGAAAATTACGGGCGGTCACATGCGCCTGAGCGACATTGTATATATGTGTAAAGATAAGAATTTATAAAGTAGTCACTCAGTGATTGTAACTTATATCAAAACTAACACTTTTCCGCACTCGGAATAACTTGAATAGTGCAAAGTTTACTGTCTATGTGTTCAAATATTGATCCGTTTAAAAAGATTTTCATTTTGTTGCCAAGACGAGAGTCCATTTGATTTGCACTTACGCACGCTCAAAATTTCATAAAGGCATGTAGAGTGAAGAGTCAAGCTTCTAAATCTACTCCCGTTAGATAGAACTCTACAAATCTTTCATTTTAACACCTTAATCACACTAGTAATCTACCCAATCACTTAGGTTTAACGAGGTTAGGTGTTAAATGGATTTATTGTTTATTATTATATTATACCATTATAAAATGGTTCTTTCAAAACCAACGTTAGTATTCGGCTGACCGCAATCACGTACAAGGTAGTGTTTGAACAAAATCTGTTTTTCAGTCAAAAGCTAAACCGAACATTCGGCCTTGCTCGTAGTTTCGACCGAAACCGAAACTCATTTAACTATGCTACACATTTATATTAATACTGAAATCTAGTGTGCTTTTAACCAAAGTTTTCATTGTCATACCTAAAGCCGGTGACATAGGTAAAATAGTGTTAAATGAAATAAAAAAAGTCAATAAAGTTCGGAAGTAACAATATTTATTATAATTTTTATAAACTCACCCCGTGTTAGTCCTGGTCCTCCGCGTGCTATAGACCATATTATACCGTCCTGTCTGGCATGTCGTAAGAGGCAACCGAAGGCGAAACGGTTTATTATCCTCCGCCTTACCTATTCCTGTTCCTACAATGTTCGGGTTCGGAGGATAGGGTAGCGGGTAGACTTGCACTTGCACTTACAACATCTATGGTGTCTATAGCCTGTGTTCTCTTACGTTTAGGTGAGCCGCGTGCTGGATCGTTGTCTTTTGTAATAAAAAAAAAAAAACTTAATAAATAACATAGATGAGTAACAGCAGCAAATTTTGTCGAACCATGCGCGATGATTCACGAACAAAGGAGTTTTGGTTTTTAGGCCGAACTCAAAAATACCCAAAACCGAAACCGAAACTTGCGGTCGCTCACTAGTTTAAACTACATTAACAATAGCAAGGACAGATATGAACAAAGACGTAATAGGGATAATATCTGTACTAAAATTGGCCTATGTATATTATATACAAAATTAGAAACAATTTCTACGTTTTATTCCGATTTTCCTGTATGAAATAGACCATCAGCTTAAATAAGGCAATTTGGCTGTCGAGTTTTGTGCTGCATCTTATCCCGGCAGGAAATCCCCGATTTGACACTGGCGCTATAATGACAGGGGTGGCGATTCTGCTATTTACAAACTAAACTTATTTTAGATGCATGCTGTCCTTTTCAAATTAAACAAAAACAAAAGAGATGGAACATTTTAGACATGTCAGATCAGCCCGGACATGTCAAATTGTGATGTTTTTAATAAAAGTTTTCTGAGTGGTAGACACGTCTGTAGAAATGACTAATGTGACAGCACTAAAAGTGTTTTGTCTCTTTATATTCCTTTCGTTGAAAGGAGACAGCGATAACTTAAACATAGTTTAGGGAGGGCGCAACAAAATTACCACCAGTGTCAAGTTCTGGTCCGGCTTCGGGCAGACTTGCACATTAGCTACCTTTGGATTTTTCCAGTTTTCTAATAAAAAAAAAAATGTTGGTCGGGATTGGAAATGTGCCCGATTGGCGATAGACTTGCCACCTATCACATTGTGGGACTTATGCCCGATTTCACCAAGAGCCCCTATACTTTAGGGGACCTTTTAACGTTACTTATGGGACTGTTTCCATATAAAACAGTCCCCTAAAATACGTTAAAAGTCCCCTAAAATGTAGGGGCTTTTGGTGAAATCGGGTTAGTGTCTTTGGCTAGTCGTGAGTGCCCTGGTTATACCTCTGCCTACCTCTTCGGGGATATGGGCATGAAGGTACTTTATTTTACTCGTTTAGTAGAAACGGACACAGAATTCTATTTGTTTACACAATCTCAATAAAATATTTAAGAAAAAATTGTATATTCCGGTGGCCACATCTGTTGGATATCAAAATCGTATTTCACTTGATTTACGATTATTTATTTGAAATCTATTTATGAAACTGAAAAACACGACGTTTCCAGAAACTTGTCCTTGACACGATATTTTATGAGGAATATATTCATTAGTATTATAATAAAACATGTTGTTGGGATTTAGTATATTATCAAAATGCTACATATTGATTTTATGTTAAACATTTTTATTACAATTATTAATAAGCTATTAACCTTAATGTAACCTGTTTAGTAGTGAAAAAATACTAAACATACATACAAATAATTTCAATCGAATCATTCGAATTCAAACGGATTGGTTCCGTTTTACCTGTTATTGCTACAAAAGCTTGTCGCTGTCGTCTTTCAGTGTAAGAATAGAGATTTTAGTAACAAGTAGGTACAGATACCTACTGCAAACTTAGGTCGGCAACGCACCACTACCGTCTTTAAAGTCGACAATTTCTCTAAGTTAGGAAATCCCACTGCTTGTTGACCTTCATATCTCAATAAAATATTTGTATTGAGTAAAAAACTTCACATAGATTTATCCAGCAGTTCTAGTTTCTACAGGTTTATCTAAAAGGTTTAAAAAAAACATATATTTATATAAGAGGGTTAAAGGCTTTTAAGCCGTTCAGCTTAATACTAAATTGGATTTTGTTTTCGTTATTCCTCGAATAGAATCAATTACATTGAGTGTTCGTCGTGAACATTCCAATATGGATAGAGTGAGCCTAATCAACTTAGACAATAACATCAATTATTGTTCAGACATTCGCGAGTTGATCGCTTCTAAATAATAAATACTAAATTTATCGTTTGTTAGTCTCGTGCTAAACATTTGTCATTTTTTTATAGAATAGAAATAGGATGCAATAGATAGAAAACCAAATGAGTCGATTTTTGTATTATTTTGTATTTTAAATGTATATAGAAAGACAAAGAAACAGGTGTTATTTTTATATTCCGGAAACCTCGTATACATATCCTGAATTTATAAATAACATCTAAGATGTTAAGGTGCTTTTTCAAATCTCACGCTGGCTGGAATGCTAATACTAATGTGGTAGTAAACCGGGTACGGTACCAAACAATTATAACGATGAAGAGGACAATAGTGAGCATTGAAGTAATGAGGGCAGGCAAAATAAGGCCACCCTGAACTATCGTAGACATTAGCCAGCTCCTAAATACTAGAAAAAATATCCACTGAATATATTTTTCGGAACCGCATTATAAATAAAAAACTAAAGACTTTTTGAACGTGGCCTTCTAAGTGAGTGTGAACGTTAATTCAAAGTTATCTGTACTTTTCAAATAACGTTTGTGCTTTTACACTTTGTATTACACTTAAGCCTACCCGTTTCACTTTTACAGTGAATATCATCAGCGTTATAATTTTAAAAACATTATAGATAAGTAAATCTACTTTGTGTTCACCGTTCAGTTCATGGTTTTTGGTTACGGGACATAAATAAAAAGTTTTCCAATTTGAACGCAGTAATAACATACAATAGAGTTCTACTAAATGTCGACTATGAAGAGTATAAATACAAAATTATATATAAAAAGCCTCCGAGTGTTAAATCAAACTTATCTGCAAAAAGAGTGGGATTGAAAGTGCTCGTGTTAAAATGCGAAAGGGCATGCTTCACTGGTTCGGTCATGTGGAAAGAATGATAGATAAAAGATTGACAAAGCAGATATACAATGCGAATGTGGATGGATGTTGTTGGTATTGACACTCGATACTCTCTGCCAACTCCTTGAGGGACTTGGCGTGAAGATATGTACTGTATGTACGTATTTTTCGGGAACCTCCTAGTTTATTTTGTGAGAACATAAAAAACAAGGACGACACGAGGTTATTTATGTCAAAGGTTCGAAAAACAAATGGAAAAAGGTTGTAGCCTTCTAAATCACCCCGACGCGAAATTGGATTTCCCTTTGACGATATCCCACGAATGGAACCAATTACAGCTACGATTCGTCGAAGGGAATATTTCAACTTGAAATGACCCTAACCAATTAAGACAATCCAATTTGATAGCATTATTCATTAGTATCGTGATTACTAATTATTTGGGTTCGAGGCTTGTTAATTCATCATAACTAGTGGTCGCCCAATGTCCGAAATTCGACCATAATACATTTTAATATCTTGTTGATAAGTGCGCCATCTGTGATCTTTTATCGTTGTCATCAATATATTTGTTTGTGTGTGTCAAATGCATGGTAGTACGTGTAATGTTTTATGTTTTGAATTAATGCACTTTATAAATATTATCATTAAAAATATTAGCGTTCTGCACTTTTCCTACACATAAACTATAAGTGTGCCAAATTTAATGCTCCCCCGTCCGCACAATTTTCGTAAAAGGGGTCCAAAGTTTTGGCATCGCGTATTAATATATAGATTTTAATTTTGCTCTGATCTGCAGACATTGTAACATCCCAAAATTTGCCATAACAACTATTCGGTTAGTTTGTTTCCTGGTTATTAGAATTGTGTCACAATAAATTATTCATTTGTATTTAAGCAAACATAATGTATGTTAAACTTTTGATGACGTACGTAACGTAATAACATTTTAATTTTTCCTATACAAACTGAACGGGCGCCGGGCGGTACGAAGTTCGCCGGGACAGCTAGTTTCTCAATATTAATACACTTTAACGTCAAACGCTTAATTAAAATAATGTCATATAAAAGGTATAAGTAAGAATTAAGAAGACCTATCTAAAAAGGTTACGCTTACTTAAAAAAAAATGAATTATAGTCTATCTTTCTTTGTCTAACTTATCAAAAGAAAGCGCTAAATGTTAGTCAAACTTATTTAGCGTTTTTTTTAACCTAAATTAGGAATCGTAAAAAATCTTCGATTGAAAAAAAATGCATTTATAATAAAATAACGTTTTTTAGTTAAGTCAAATTGGCTAGTCAATAATCATATTATAAAAATCTAATTATTTTCACTGAAAGAGTATTTATACGAATCCAGCACCATATTAGCAATACTTGTACAATTTTGTCGCTACTCGGAAAAGCTTTTAAGCACTATCCGTCGCACATTTAATATCGTTATACGACGCCTGCTGAGATACAAAGTGCACTAAATGTCGCGCTGAAAGAGTCGTTCCAACAGTCGTAACTTCATTACCTCCGACTTGGAAGTGGAATTGGTCGAGGCAATAAAATTTATTTATTTATTTATGTTACCTGCTATCTGTATAATTCGGTATTCCATACGATACCCGTGCAATGTATATAATTGTTAAAATATTTAGGGCATAATGATACTGTCATATTTCGATCCGAAGGTTAGGGTAGCCAGAAGAAGTTTCCCCTTATTGGTCCGAGCAGAATAGACCTTATTTTGCCTTCCTAACAGGCAGCTCGTAAAAGGCGAGCTTAGGCTTACCGTCACTAACACCGTGATACCCTACTAGGTGTTAGAGTTTTGCCGCGACTCGCCCGGATTGGTACCACAGCCTTACCTATTCCTGCCACCATAACGTCAGTGCTTGTTGTAAACGTGTTCCGGTTTGGAGTGTAAGGTAGCCGGTAAACTTACTTTTGCTCGAGGTCTAACATCCGGTCTCAGATTAGCAACGCATCATTACCACCTTTGGTGTATTTAGGGGACGTGACTGTCTACCGTCAGGAAATCCGTCTGCTTGGTTGCCTTCTAATATCATAAAAAAAAGAATTTCACGTAAAGACTAACGTTTTGCTACGGTACAACAACGACAACTTATAAATTTACGGTATCCAACGTCCAGTTTTGCGTGTTGTACAAGTCACATGCCGCCAGGAGAACCATGTGCTTATGTGCGGTGTTATGCATTAAAAAATAAAAAAAAGATTATGAATACAATATAATTTAACTTATGCTTTGTCTAGCTGCTATCTAAACAATGATAATATAATATAAAATATTGTTTATTTATCTATTTGTAATGTAATAATTTGTGGGTTAATTTGACTTCTTTTAAAATAATTATATTATATTTGCATGCCAATAATTGGTATTATAGTAAGCACTATGTATAGAATGTAAGAAAGTAATAAGATGTACACTACTGAAGCCAAATAAATAAACATAAACATAATGCCCAAGGCGCAGCCGGTTGCTTTTTATAAAGATTATTTTGAACAATTGCCATACTCATCAACTTGTAATTAGAAAGTGTGGCACTCGGAGACTGCCGCGGTAGAGCTATTATATAACAGGCATGAGACACTAGATTGCGGAGCGAGGAGTGGGATTACGTGTGAGCAGTTACGCCGATACAACCAATGCCACCTAGAGGCGAGTTGCTGAACTCGAGAGATAAGCGTGATCAAAAAGTCATTAAAAGTTCTGCTATTCATCGATAGATGGCAAAATCAAAAAGTATCACCGCTGTGTTATTTTCGTTAAGAATTTACTGGATTCGGTCTCCACGCTCAAGGCCCGCGGTAAAAGCTATGCAATAGAACAGAATAAGAATCTGCTGTAGAAAATCTTAATTTTAATATGGCTTATACAATTTTGTTGCGCGACAGGGACATCGTTTAAGGGCTTAGCCTTGCACGTTTAATAACGTTACACGAAGGCTGCTAAGGGCCTTAATATGGAGAGCACTGAATGTCGCGTTAAAAGGGTCGTTCCAGTAGTCGTAACTTCGTTAGCAATGCAGTGAATGAATGAATGAATGATGAATGCAAATGAAATTGGAAGACGTATTAAATCGAGATTACCTCTACACTTATACACAACTAAACACTAAATACTAAACAGAGCTAAAGAGTTTTTTATTTCTATTTATATTTTAAAGTGCGATTATTTCTGGAACATTTGGGAACCCAGTTATTATGAAAGTTTTTCATATCTTGAGACTAAAAGTCGGGTTCCGATAGCAAAATATAGTTGGCACTGGACCCGAAAGGTACTAAGTAGGTACTAAACAGAGCTAGAGTTTTTTTATTTAAAAAAAAATAAAAAGTATCTTCACGCCCATATCCATATTCATATTTTTTATTAAATTTATATATTCTATTTATATGTTAAATTGCGATACTCTAGACTATTTGGTAACCCAGTTGTTATGGAAGTTTTTTATATATTGAGATTGAAAAAGTCGGGTTCTGATAGCAAAATATAGGTGGCACTGGACCCGAAAGTTACTAAAAGTTTCTGGCAACACTACCAAAAGCCAAAATGTGTCTGAAGTATTAATTTCAATTATCTTCAAAAAGTCTTAAGGTCGAACTCAGAGTCGTAAAATATCCTTTAGGTCATTAGGATGACGTTTTCTATACTAAATTGTTTCTTAATGATATCTAAAATGTTAATTTAGATCTTTGAGTGTGGCCGTTGGTGCCGCAATACCCAAGTTCACAATGT
>NJDD01005908.1:17391-65739 GCA_002245505.1 Calephelis nemesis
GGGGACGCCCTCGCATTCCCCCGTGCTGGTCTTGGCTCCTTTGTAGAATAGACCATATGCGTTACTTCCGGCCAGCATGTAAAAATAGGCTTACCGTCACTAACACCGTGGCATCTCACTAAGTGGTAGAGTTTCGCAGCGACTCGCCCGGATTTGTACCATCACCTTATGTATTTCCACCGCCATAACGTCAGTGCTTGCCGTTGACGTGTTCCGGTTCGGAGATAAGGTAGCCGGTACATTTACTTTTGCTGTAGGCCTAATATCCCAGCCTCAGGTTGGCAGCGCACTGTTACCTTTGGTGTCTCTAGGCGACGTGAACTTCTTACCATCAGGAAATCCTTCGACTTGTTTGACTTCCAATATTTTATTATAAATATTAATAACAAATTATAAGTGATACGTAAAACAGTACAAGTGTTTCTTCATCTATATATATAAACATATTTGAATTATTGGCTGAAGTCCAGGGAAGGTTTAAAAGATAAGAAAAAGGAAAAAACTTGCGAGAAAACTAGGAAAAACGACATTTTAATTTTTCCCATACAAACTGAACGGGCGGAACAAAGTTCGCCGGGACAGCTAGTTTAAAAATAAAAATATGAATATTTGGAAGTTTTACCAAGCGCCGACAATGGAAAATATCAAATATATTAATAGTAAATGTAGCGCTGCCAACCTTAGGTCGGGGTTGTAGGCCTCGAGCAAAAGTAAGTTTACCGGCTAACTTATCCTCCGAACCGGAACACGTCGACGTGGCGACAGGATTAGGTAGTATTTTTAAATTGAAGTTCAAAGAATTCGATTGTCATCATTTCCTTTTGCAGTTCCTACAGATGTGTCCTTATCTGTACGTGATAATCTTGCACGTTGCCTATCTGTCAACGTCATTTCAAAATTTATTATGCGATAAATGTTAACAATACCGCCTTAAATCATATGGCCATTGGACAATGATATTCAAGATTAGATTTACTATCTCCAACGTCATGTAAACTAGTGATGACGTTCGACTTCATTCACGGAAGGACGGAAAACTTTGGTGATTCAATGTGAGATAAATGTAATTAGCAGTATTAGGTTGACGCTATCAGAGGCCCAGGTGTCCTTAATACGATGATTGGAGTATATTATAAGATTTCCGAATATTTAGAAGACAGAAATGCTTGGGATTAAGTGCTCTTCATACCTATCTCTACTAATTAATTATAAGTGCAATAAACTGTTGTAAATTAGATTCATAAGAAAAAAGACAAGCCCGCTGAGTTTCTTTCGTCGGATCTTCTCAGTTAGTGGCCGCGTTCCGATCCGGTGGTAGTTTTTAGAATTGTATAGACGCGTTACCAAATGTGATTAAATTTGGATTAAATCTACGGTCCAGACGGATGCAAGCCGATTTTGACAACCAGTGCTTACGAATGTATAGAACCCCTTTAAATTATTAAATATCCAATAATACACGAATATACCTAACCTCAAGGTTGACAAATTATTACTTCTGATATGAGTGTGCTAATTTTATTTATATCGGTTTCAGTGTTTACTTTTCACGCAAAGAACTGCTGTTTGGATTTTAACAAAATTTTGTGTGGCCTTTACTCCGGGAAATTTTGTATGCGAAGTAGGGGGCAACAGCTAGTAATACATACACATGTATACCTATTTAATTATGGTAATTTTCTTAGATAATGATGAAGGTCATTAGAAACACCCTCAAAGGTCTTAGATGTTAACCAGGATGGGATACAAATCTTCAGTCGTTACATAATTACATAAACTAGTGGTCGCCCGTTGGTCGAAATTCGATTATAATAAATTTTAATGTCTTGTTTATAAGAATGCCATCTTCATTTCTCAAAACCAACTACTTTGTTTCCAAACTTTAGTGCGCCATCTGTGATCTTTTATCGTTATCATCAATATATTTGTTTGTGTGTGTCAAATGCATGGTAGTGTGGGCAATGTTTTATTTATTGATTTAATGTACTTTATAAGCATTGTTATTAAACAATATTTTCGTAAAAGGGAGCCCAAAGTTTTGGCGTCACGTATTAATATATATAGGTAAACTAAACAGTCCGAACCAGAAATGTAGATGCATGTTTCCGTTGGAAACCCAATTTAAGTCCAGATTTCACTTCAATAATTTTCTTTTATATGAGCGACCACCGAATAATCACACGTGTCTTTTAATGGTAAGAGACAACCTTGGCCATAGATAACATAAGACATCATAGATGTTATAAGGCGTCGCTGTCTAGGGACCGAGATGAGATATAAGGTCATTTTTGCAAGTCTCTCGACTACCCTGCGCTTCGGACCTAAATACGATAGTCATTGTAACGGCAAGGATGGTTCAAGCGGTGGATCCTTATCAGGGCTAGTTCTCTGTGGGTAATTACAAATTTAACCTGTCCGGCCCGCACGAGCTGCCTGGCAGATAGGTAGACTTATTCTATTTAGCGGACCAGGGAGCTGATTCCGTATCTTTTTAGTGGCGATAACTGAATAAAGTGTACATCAAACAGCTGTCAAATGACGTGTCTTTTATTTGCTATCTCCTGTGACCACCAGAAATGCAATGGAGATAGCAAATACAAAACACGTCATTTGACAGCTATTGGATGTACACTTTACTCAGTGATCATCACTAAAAAGATACGGAATATCCCAGCGAGACCAACACGGGGAAACATACGTTATCACTGTACAAAATGTTGTTTGTCACATACATTATGCAAGTATGTTAATTAAGTATTATTTCTGACAAATTATCTATATTAATAATTTCGTCAAGGGGTACGGTAGACTCGATTGAAACCTTACCTGAATAATAAAACATAAAAAAATAATGTTTTTGAGTCGACAACATATATCCGCAAAATTCGAATTGTCGAGTATTTTGTTAAATTCTAATGTGTTGACAGACAAATCACAGTTGCCATCTTGGGTAGGTAGTTAATAAGCGTTCCGTTTTGTGATGTATAATAGAGAATATTCCTTTATAAGTACCTATCGTTGTCAAATTCTCGGATGAGTACTCATTGCAATTTGTTTTGTTACTTTACTTTAAATTTTGATTTAAAATAAAAATTATTTGTGTAAAAACTTTGACAATTTTTATTTACTGTATTTATTAAATACAATGAATGAAGCTATACGAATCTATGTCTTACTTATACCTTTATTATTCCTTGAAAACCGTTTTGCACCTAGATGTATATTATGAGTCACATTTTATCCGAGCTAAGCCGGGTTCTTATCTAGTGTATTATAATTCACAAGCACTAATATGATGTTTTACAACGTACTTGCCACGAGTGTATACTTAGTCTATATGAACTAGAGTCATTAAATCTTCTTTTTCCCTTAATAAAAGATTTTGATTATACAAAGAATTACCTTTTAAAGTTGGACCACACTAACCTTTCAAATGTTAAAAAATGAAAACAAAATCTTAATTATCTAAATTTTCCGTGGTACAGTAAAAACAAACAATCCGAAAAACAGTCCCCGTGTTTGTCCGGGCTCCTTTGCAGAATAGACCATCTGCCTTCCTGCCAGGCATCTCGTAAAAGGTGAGCATAGACTTACCGTCACCAACATCGTGACATCTCACTAGATGGTAAAGTTTCGCAGCGATTTGCTCGGATTGGTACCACCGCCTTACCTATTCCTGCCGCCATAACGTCAATGCCTGCTGTTGACGTGTTCCGGTTGGAGGGTAAGGTAGCCGGTAAATTGACTTTTGCTCGAGTCCTTACATCCCGGCCTCAGGTTGGCACCATTACTTTCATTGGTGTCTCTAGGCGACTTGAATTTCTTGTTGACTTGAATTTTAGTTGTGCGTCTGCCTATATCTGCGGGGATATGAGCGTGAAGATATTTTTTTTAGTTATGTATTGATATCATTTTGTGTGTTACAAAACTGAATGTAACTTTTTTGTCATTTCAGAGGAGGAGTGCTACCACTGTATGGCCAGTCTCGTAGCGTCCAAGGAGAAGATGTTTATCACACAGACGAAGCTCCTCAATGAAGTCACGTGGAAAACTGTCATGCAAATAGCCAAGAAACATGCCGTAAGTCGGACTTATCTCGTCTGTAACTTTACTTCTATTTTGTATCTTTTCGAAGGAGTGTCAAGTTTTTCTAGATATGCAAACTGTAACGCAGATATTGTCAACGTCGTGAACAAACACTGAAAAACTCACGAGAAAAGTCAAAAGACCCAGAGAAAAGTCATAAGACTTTTATCGTGGGTTGTTCAGTTTCCGTTTTCATTTGTCGGCTGCCGAGTTTTCAAGTTTAAAGTTTTTTCAATTTATGCTAGACATGCAAATAGTAATGCAGATATTGTCAACGTCGTGAATAAACACTGTACAACTCACGAAAAAAGTTATAAGACCCACAAGAAAAGTCAAAAGACTTACGAGAAAAGATACAAGACTTTTATATCGTGAGTTGTTCAGTTTCTGTTTTTATTTGTCGACTGCCGAGTTTTCGTGTGTAACGTTTTTATAAGATATGCTAGACATGCAAACTGTAATGCAGATATTGTCAACGTATTTAACGTACACTGAAAACAACTCACGAGAAAAGTCAAAAGACTCGTGAGAAATGTCAAAAGACTCACAAGAAAGGTTCAGTTTCCATTTTCATTTGTTTCATTTTTCAGATCGAAAAAAAAAATATTTTAGATTTCATAGTTAGTCGCTTCTACGGTCTAGCGGTCCGGCGTCGCACGTGACTTCTTGAGGTCCCAAGTTCGATTTCCGGGTCACGCAACAAAAAAAATTAGAAATTGTATATCTTCAATTTTCTAATAAAAATAAATTTGTCCGGTATTGGATATGTGCCCAGTTGGCGATAGGCTTGCTACCTATCACATTGTGGGACTTAGGTCTTCGGCTAGTCGTGGGTGTCCGGGTTGTGCCTTTGCCCCTTTGAAGATACTTTACTTCTAATTTATAGTTAGAAGAATAAATTAATAAATGTGCAAAAGGCCATGAGCACAAATAAGCAAAGACGACTTGAACGTGTCAAAAAATTCAAAACTTAAATAAAAAGTTTGATCAAGTGCTTTTAGGATATTTTTGTTGACCGTCAATAAAATGTCTATATAAAAAGAAATCATTTTGCGAATGTTTTCATAAAGATATCTAGTATTAATAAATATAAGGAAGTGAAGTTATGAATACCGGAAGGAGGAAGTACGCCAGGAAAATTGATATTTCTCGAGCAAACACTGAACGTGATTATTATTACGTTACAAACGCTCTCCATTGATATATTTTTATTATTTTTTTTAGTACAAATCGAAATTTTTATTTTTTTTAATAAAAGTGAATTGAGTTTTTTTAACCGAGTTAAAAAAACGGGGAGGTTCTTAATTCGGCCGGTAATTTTTTTTAATGTATGTACACCGATTTCTCCGAGGTTTCTGAACCAATTTACGTTTTTTGTTTGACGCGGAATAGCTTCGAATTTATCCTATACAATTTTGATTCAGGTAGGCCCATTAGTTTTTATTTTATGAGCAATTTTAATATATTTTCACCTATCCCGATGTTTATTTTTTTTTTTATGATATAGGAAGGCAAACAAGTAGGCGGATTTCCTGATGGTAAGAAATTCACGCTGCCTAGAAACACCAAAGGTGGTAATGGTGCGTTGCCAACCTGAGGTTGGGAAGTTAGGCCTCGAGCAATAGTAAGTTTACCGGCTACCATACCCTCCGAACCGGAACACGTCATGACGTTATGGCGGTAGGAATAGGTAAGGCGGTGGTACCAATCCGGGCGAGTCGCTGCGAAATTACCACCTAGTCAGATGTCACGATGTTAGACGATGTTAGTGACGGTAAGCCTATGCTCGCCTTTTACGAGCTGCCTGGCAAGGAAGGCAGATGGTCTATTCTGCAAAGGAGCCCGGATTTTTATTAAAGTAAATCATATTAGCAATAAACTTTTTATCAACGTAGATATTTTTATTTAATACTTGTTGTATTAAATAAAAATAAACACGTTAAAAAAACCAACTTCAGAACTAAAAAATAATAAAGATTTAATATTATTAACATACTACCTATTATTTATATGTGCCACGTTGTAACCTTAAGACTTTATAACCTACCCTCCAAATCGAAATTAGTTGACGTTTTGCTGATAAAAGAAAAGGCGGGGTTGTACGCGTCCGTCTGTTGCATCAGATACTTTGTCAGCTCGTTTGAACGTAGAAAAGTAAAATGAACCAAGGACTCTTAATTACTAAGTAAATCGACTAGTGGAAAGCACATCCCTACACCCATAACTTTAATAGTAGTAGTAGTAGTAGTAGTAGTAGTATCTTCACGCCCATATCCCCGAAGAGGTAGGCAGAGGCACAACCAAGGCGCCCACGACTAGCCGAAGACACTAAGTCCCACTATGTGATAGGTGGCAAGCCTATCGCCAACCGGGCACATTTCCAATCCCGACCAACATTTTTTTTTATTAGAAAATTGGAAAAATCCAATTTTCTTTTTGTTGGCCGACCCGGGATTCGAACCCGGGACCTCATGCAGTCAAGACCAACACCCGGACCGCTAGACCACAGAGGCGAATTTAATAAATTTAAGAATACCGTTTACAATGGATATACTTACAAATAATTCTGTTATCCGCCTTAGATATCGCCCTTCACAGTCGCCTAAAACGCTACACCCCCAACACTATTTCCTTGCCCCTTATCGCTCTTTTGAAGGTCTCTAGCAACACGCATAATTTGAAGAATATTTAGAAGTTTGTTATTCTAAACGTAACGTACGAAACAACGAATGTAAAATACTAGCGGCCCACCCCTGCTTAGGGATGAAACGATACCACTGGAGTATCGATACTTTACTCGATACTGGTATCGGTAGTCAAGTATCGATACTTACTCAGTATCCATCACAAAGTATCGATACTTACTAGTATCGTATCGTTTTGGGAAAATTTTGATTGAAAACCCTAACAAGTATTGGTATTCTTTATTAAAAGTACCTACTAACAATATTCTAACATAAAATAATATTTTTTGAGTTACTACCGGCCATGAGTGTCGCGGGTAAGCGCTTGTACAACACGTCACCTTCAAAATAATTTAAGAAAAAAAGTCCGTTTTCGTGGTGCTGCTCAAAAAAATTAACATATATTGTAAATGTCTTCCGGTTGAACTTTTATAAACTCAGAAGCATCAATTTACTATAAACGTTATTTTTTTCAATGTCCATTATTTTTATTTACGTAAACCATAAAATTTACTGCTATGAATACTTTTAACCGATACCTACTCGATACTTCATTTTAAAGTATCGATACTAAAAGTGCTTGGTATCGGAGAAAAGTATCGAGTACCTACTTCGATTTACTTGTTCATCCCTATCCCTGCTGCGCACGGGTATAAAATATATACTCTTGAATCACTTTACTTATTACAAAATCCGCATCAAAATCCGTTACGTAGTTTTAAAGATTAAGCATACAAAGGGACACAGGGACAGAGGAAGCGACTTTGTTTTATACTATGTAATGATAAGGTACTTGCGCCTAAGATAGCCCAGTTCTTAAAATGGCACATTTTAATTTTTTTGTATTTTTAAAGTTTGAAAGTTTTAATTACTACCTGCGGAATATGGTTACGGAATTTTAAAAAATATAAAAAATGGGCCGTTTAAGAACTGGGCTATATTAGGCGCAAGTACCGTAAATATGAAAGTTGTAATAAGGGAGCATATCATTTAAATAAAAAGTTAATAAGTCAAAATTACAATGGTCTAGTCATAAGATAAGATGAAATAATTGTGCTGCACGTATGTGTGCCTAGGCAAAGGTTAGGCAAGACCACTTTAGTTGATAAATGCCTATAGACATTTCACGTTTAAACGTCAATGAAGATGATGCCTGTGAGTTGCCAAGAGTAAGACTAAGAAAGAAGTAAAAAAAGAAAGAAAGACATTTATTTATTTGTGGAATATGTGTGTTTAAAAGTTGTTACAGAATACTTATTCGTACCAACATATTCTACCACATTGTGGTGTGCAAATATCTAACTCAATTAAATGTATTTTAGTTTTCATTTTCGTTATTTATATATTTCTACACATAAATTCTTTACTAGTCTAGCACTTACTAATTTAAGTAAAATTTATAACGATCGAGTTTTACCCTATCTACCATACACTACTAAGAGAGTTGTTCCAACACCACATACGGGACGGACGGGAAAAAATGAGACATTATAAAAACTAAAATTTAATAACACTAAATTCCCCGTGTTGGTCCGGGCTTCTTTGCAGAATAGACCATCTGCCTTTCTGGCCAGGCAGCTCGTAAAAGGCGAGCATAGGCTTATCATCACTAACACCGTGACATCTGACTAGGTGGTAGAGTTTCGCAGCGACTCGCCCGGTTTGGTACCACCGCCTTACCTATTCCTGCCGCCATAACGTCATGACGTGTTCCGGTCCGGAGGGTAAGGTAGCCGGTAAACTTCATTTTGCTCGAGGTCTAACATCCTGACCTCAGGTTGGCAACGCACCATTACCATCTTTGGTGTCTCTAGGCGGCGTGAATTTCTTACCATCAGGAAATCCGTCTGCTTGTTTGCCTTCCTATAACATAAAAAAAAAAACTAAAATTTAAAAAAGTCAATTAATCGTTATCGGTCCATCCATTCAAAAGTTAGAGAAAAAGACACACATACGCACACACCTCAAACTTGATCTTTTTTCGTCGTTAGTTAAAAAATAGGGCACACTCAGTAAAAGCTTCACAAATGGTATTATGAAAACTTGATAACTTCATTATCTTTCTTCTAAGAAAGGAGAATAGTAATTTGTTACGCATTTTGAATTTGTAAGTAACTAAATATGCCTGGACATGTTTAACGAACAAATCACACAAATTGAATCTAACTCCAAAGTGCGCGTGTTATAATATGCCTGTGTGGTATTAAACTACCCAATTGAATCGGACCTTAAAGTGCACTTATTGTATGCTTGTATGATTTTAATCAACGGTAGTAATACATAGAAACACTCAAATATAGTAAATTCAATGAACCCACCAAGAGTAATAACTTGAAACAGAAATCGAACGGTAAATCATTCGATTAATCATTCTTTGACAAACATCACACACAACAAATCGATGTCAATACAGGGCATCACCGATTACCGAATCCATAAATTCATAATGGGACCGGTGAACGAACTTCGGATACAAATTATGCAATCGTTCCATTTTACTTGCACTAAATAAATATTTGAATGTCGAAACTAGTCTTCGCCTGCTGGTTCGCTTGCTCGGTGTGAAACCTTTATTGGTGTCTCTTTTAAAGGTGAATCTTTTCTAAATTTAGCTATTTGAAATAATATATTTATTTGCAAAAAAAAAAAAAAAGTGGTATTTCCACAAAAAATATCTTGCTGTGGATTAGATATGTGCCCGGTTGGCCATAGGCTTCCCACCTATCACATTGTGGGACTTAGTGTCTTCAGCTAGTCGTGGGTGCCCTGGTTGTCTTGCCTTCTACCTACTTCTTGGGAGATTTGGGCGTGAAGATACTTATATTTATTTGCTTCTTCAAATGGCAGAGACGGACAAGAAGGTAAAATCCCGCCTCATGCGTTAGTAAATGACTGTACGAGGGACCGTGCATAAATAATTACAGTGCTACTATTTAAATTGTGCGCTTCGGCTTTACACTTTTTATTCTTTTTACACTTTACATTTTTATTTTTAAATTGGCTGACCTAATCTAAATTTAAGCGAAATTATTAATTACGTGTAATAACAACTCTATATAGATATCTTTAAAATACATTTGGATTTACGAACCTAAAGCGAATATAGCCGAAGCGCCTAATATAAATAGTACTACTATACGTTATAGGTGTTCTACACGGATAAAAAAATTGTTTTGCATAAGTTTGGAACGTAGATTTAATCCTAATTAAGAATTGTTTCAAACAAAGTTTCACCAAGGTCACCTTTTTGGGAAGCTTGATTGGGACGTGATTACAACTGTCTGGATGATGCTTAACACTTGAGATTTAAATTCCTCCCCCGTCCTTGGCACCCTCCCCCACCCTGGTGGGAAGTAACAAATGTTCTAATTTACAACAATAATTCAATTAAAACTGCAGTTTCAAAACTTCAATCAAATCATCATGAAGTCATAGATTTCTTTTGACGGAAAATTGAGGATTACAATGGTTTAGATTTTATTATGAGACATGACAAAGTTTTTGAATAACAAACGCAGAATGTACGTCAATTAAACTGCTTTTTTACTAACACATTTTGTTTTAAACAATTACCACCCCTTTACTAGGCACTTATTTAAAATAAACATATTATGATAAATTTCATTTAAAAATGACACTATGATTTGAAAAAATATAGTTTAGGGTTTTCTTTGTCTGTCCCCCTCTGTACCAAATCCTGGCTGCGTCCTTACTAAGATGTTATCAGCTGCGGTGCCCGCGTGTGTAAAACTTTTAGTTATAGTAATCCGTTGAGATATTGGGGATAAAAAGTAGCCTATAAGTGTCTTCAAGGCTTGGACTATATCTGTGCTAAATATAATTAAAATCGGTTCAGCTGTTCCGAAATGAAATAATGACAAACAAACACACTTTTGCTTTTATAAAATTATGGAATGCCTTGCATGTAAATGTAATAAAAATGGATTTGTATACAAATTAGGGCTATACATAGTTCGTATAAGCCGGTTCGCGTGACTCGAGCCATTACCGTGCGCCCGATAACGTCGATGGTGTACTGGGTCACGCGACTCCCTTTCGTTAACTTCCGATACATTGCTTTCACGTTATAAACGTGTTGCGTGACAAAATAATGTGATTGATCGCCAAAATTATTAATTAGGTTAGGGATTAGTCAGCTTTACAGTGTTTACATATTTCATTCAAATATCCTCCTCTGGTCTGGCGTTTCGGTGTTAGTCTTGACTTCGTAGGGCTCCGGGTTCGATCATTGGGTCAGGCAACTAAATAATGTGTTTTTTTTTTAATTTCAACTAAAACAACGTTGCCTGGGATTGGATAAGTGTCCGGTTGGCAAAAAGTTTGCCACGTATCACGCTGCGGGTTTTATTGTCTTCGGCTCTTACTGCCCTGATTATACCTCTGCCTAAAACTTCATTTTTCTCTTTTTACTTATCGTCTGGAAATAGCATGCATGTATTTGAATGAAATCGAAATTTAAAAGTATTGGAATCTATACTTGCTATCGTCGGCACTTGGTGGAATGTCATTGTATATACACGTTGTTTGGAGTTAACACTTGTACTTATCCACTTTATTAGTGGATAAGTACAAGTGTTAACTCCAAACAACGTGTAAATTAAAAGTATTGCATTAATCGAGATTCAAGAGTAACACTTTCGATCTAAATATTTCCGACCAAGAACCCAAAACTGAATGCGATTATTACAATTGTGTGGTCTTTTTGTTTTAACAATTGCAATGCAAGAAGACCTGCAGTTATTAGTATAACAGATTGTGTTAATAGATTATTGGACTTGGCCATTGATCCGTTGACAACCTACGTTGGCAATGCAAATACAAAATGCGATTTTGTTATTTGATATTTTTTTCATGTGTCTAGTGTGGTGATCCGGCTTATGTGCGATACCCATACAGCATCGCGACTTGTTTGCAGAAGTCGGCCGCGCAGCACCTTTCAAGACTGTCCGGCGCGATTGGCCCAGAACGAATCTACGCTGATTGGCAGTGGTGGATCCTCGCCGCCCTGCCCTTCCCACACCTCGTCCGAGTGCTCGACTGCTTCTTCCATGAAGGCATTAAGGTTTGGGAATCTTGGACATCTAAATAAATTAAGAAATATTTAAATGTTACGCTCATTTCTTGACATATATTATAGTAGCTTCTGCCCGCGACTTCGTCCGCGAAGAATATAGCCTGTAGCCTTCCTCGTTAAATGGACTATCTAACACTAAAAGAATTTTTCAAATCGGACCAGTAGTTCCTGAGATTAGCGCGTTCAAACAAACAAACTCTTCAGCTTTATATTATTAGTATAGATACAATGCGAATGTGGACGGATGTAGGTACCCGGGGAGACCAAGGTTGACATTCCACGATCAGATCACTCGCATATTATCCGAGGGTGGTGTCAAGAGTCTCCAAAACCGACGTGTTTGTATGAAAAGTTTGTATGATAATAAAATAAACTAGTGTATTTTAAAAACCCTTTTTTTAAAATACTGTCCAATTGACTTTCTTCATCACAACGACGATCTTTACAATTTCCAATGTTTGACTAAATGTCCAATCCTCAGGTGTTCTACAGGGTAGCGTTAGCGATCCTGATCCTGTTCAACAAGCACTCGACCAATCAGAATTCAGATTGGTACACGGAAGCCACGAAGAACGGAGTGGATCATGCCATCGACAAATTCTGCAAAAACATGCCTGCTTCACCCACCAAACTCCTAAGGACTGCTTTCAGTATACGAGCATTAAGGTAAGGTTTGACTATTTACAAGTTTAGGTAGGCACAAAGCTGTGGTACCTCTTCACCATTTAATGAAAAAAAGAAAATTGAAACTAACAAATCTTAATATATATAAATCTCGTGTCACAATGTTTGTCCTCAATGGACTCCTAAACCACTTAACCGATTATAATAAAATTCGCACACCATGTGCTGTTCGATCCAACTTGAGAGATGGGATATCTTATATCTCAATTTATGGTAAAGAAATTACCATCCGAGCGAAGCCGGAACGGAACGGTTAATATGAATTATTATCAGATTATTAAACATGTTTTTTATATGAAAAGATACCTAACAAACACACGGCTTTAATAGTAAGAGCCGTACCGAGGTGGTCTGTAATCACCATAGATGCTGTAGATGCGTTGTCTTTTGGGTATTTTTGTTAGGTGTAATTGGAGAGTGATAATATCAATATTTATTTCCGGCATATCTGGAGAGATATTTTCTCTATTGATTGTTTCTTTTATATACGTGTTTTCTATGTATTTAAATATCTACCATATTTTAATACAGATTATGTGGTAGTATTTCCCATCACTAAAGCTCGGTTGCTTATACCTATCGACATATAGGTATGTAAAAATATTTTTTTCTTATCGAACATCTCATGCACGTCACCAATTTTTCGTTTTCCTGTCCTGATACCATTATATTTTTGTTCTCATAACGTAGTAGCCTGTAAAATGTGTTAACGGAGACATCCTATTCCTGAACGTCATCATTATTGCAGCGGCCTTTTGGCGATATCGTGGTAAAAATGGATGCAATTTTTCTCAATTCAACTTTTGTAAGTTTATCCCCTTGTTGGTCCGGGTCCGCCGAGTGTAGTAGACAATCTGCCTATCTGCAAAGCAGCTCGTAAGAAGCTAGTACAGGTTAAAATATAGGTCATAACTAACAAGATCACTGGGGTAGGAGTGCTGTGCAGCAACTTGCCCGGGTAGAGATCCGTCGCCTCATATTCCTGCCGCCATACTGACTATCATGTTCTGGGCGGGAGGGTATTACAGCCGGTTAACTTCCCAGCCACGGGATAGCGACGCACCTGTATCATCTATGGTGTCTATAGGCCACGTTTACCTCTTACCATCAAGAGAGCCATGCGCTTGTTCGCTGATATCTCACATTAAATCTACATATTAATACGTGAAGCAAAAACTTTGGGCCCCTCCTTACGAAAATTGTGATGACGGAGGAGTATAAAATTTGGCACACTTATAGTTTATGTGTAGGAGAAGTGCAGAACGCTAATATTTTAACGATAATGTTTATAAAGTGCGTCAATTCAAAAAATAAAACATTACCCACACTATCAAGCATTTGACACTCACAAACAAATATATTGATGATAACGATAAAAGATCACAGATGGCGCACTAACTATTTATATAGTTTGGAAACAAAGTATTTGGTCCCGAGAAATGAAGATGGCGTTTTTATCAATTAGATATTAAAACTTATTAGGTATGGTCGAATTTCGACCAATGGGCGACCACTAGTAAAGATGATTATTTATATTAAATTTGGTATTTAAGGCAATATCATTTCTCAGTTCACAGTACATATCCCGAGTATTCATAAAGACGGAGATGACGCTCAAGTCGAAGCAAGTGATCGCGGTGAATCGCATCGTCCGCTCATGGTCGTCAGACAACCTACCCACCAGCCAGTCGCAAGTCAATATCCAAATGATGTCCCACACGCTGACTATACGCGAGGTAACTTGATAGCTTCCATATTCAATTAAAAAAATATACGACTGTCTCTCACTAGAACACATTTTCCCAACTCCAACAACAACCTTTAAATGGAGCATCCTCTACTACAACTGTGGAGAGTTTCCCCAGTTACGAAGAAAACAAATTTATGATGTAGTTTAGAAACAAAATCCAAACGATAAAGAAGTTTCAAATGTATACTTAGATAGCCTAAGATCCTTGAACGGTCAGGCCTTTATCATTTTTTAAAAGTCGACAGTTTCTCTGTATACTGCCGACAGGACATAGGACTAGGAACGATGATTTTATATACAGTTTTTATGCAACTCAAGAAACCACAATAGGCAGGCATTATCCCATCATGAAGCAGCAACATCAGACAGAAATCAAATATTTTGAATGTAAAAATGAAGTACAAACTAATTTTCGTCAAGTTTGAAAGCTTCATTGCTTTTGTCCCTCACGATAAAATAAAGAAATTCACTAATTTTCAAACACTATTGTAGAAACGCTCTTTTCTAAATTTTATTGTAAACGCACTCTTATTCGCTCGCTTATGTACAACTGTAAGTTGATTTTTTACCAGTTAATTGGGGAAAAAGTATCTTCACCCCCATATCCCCGAAGGGGTAGGCAGAGGCACAACCAGGGCACCCACGACTAGCCGAAGATACTAAGTCCCACAATGTGATAGGTGGCAAGCCTATCGCCAACCGGGCACATTTCCAATCCCGAGCAACATTTTTTTCATTAGAACATTGGAAAAAATTCAATTTTCTTTTTGTTGCCCGACCCGCATTCGAACCTGCGACCTCATGCAGTCAAGTCCAACAACTGAACCGCTATACCACAGAGGCGATTAATTGGGGAAATATTGGAAGATGTTTCTTGACCAAAACAATTTTAAGATAGTTCCAACTCTTACAGTCAATTCTATCATATATTCCCTACGTCCGGTTTACAAAGCAACAATGACCATAATTAACTTATCTTAGATGGAAGCATAATATGCTTAGTATCTTTCAATATTTAGAAAGTGATTAAGGTCTGACTAGAAGACATATTGATCGGATTTTTTGTTTAAATACGGTGAAGGGTCTTTAATTAGATATTCGCTTACTTTATATTATTAGTCAAAAACAAATTATCCGTTGTCGACGATGTTTTGATTTCATCAGGTTTAGTTAACTTAAATTTTGCTGTCCCATTTCAAGCTTATGTTGACTAAAGAATAATTTTGTTGACCAGTTAAATCAAAGTCCTGTTTTGTTAGAAGCGCGACTTGGTTGGATCACAGTTGTGTGTTCTAGTGAGATGTAAGCTCATAATAATAGACATATAATGATATTCTTTATGAGATTCTTTTGCGACAGCTTCAGGAATACGCTTTTAAAGATATATTTAGTCACAAATACTGATATTAATATTATTTATTGCTACTGCGTCCCTTCTAACTACTGATGTCCTAACAACACAAGAATCACATGCAAATATAATGTATTTATGTAATGAATTTGTATTTATATGTATTAGAAAATATTTTACTTAATTTGCAGACAATGTCTGAGGAAACGTGCAAACAGATGGTATCGTACACGACAGCATTAGGCGTGGCTTTCGCTTTTATTTCTCATTCAATCATTCGGTTGCGAACCTAACATGACTAACTTCAATTGCATCGAAATCATTCAAGTTTTCAAAGAGACCATGTGTCTTAATGTTCTTGTAAAATACATCATACAGTTCTTTCCTTTTGTCTGGTTCATATATTTTGTTATTTTTGATCCGTGTAGCGAAAATTTGATGTTAAGATTACTTAAAGTGTTGTGATCAATCGATGTATTTCATTCCATACACGATATTTTATGAAAAATACATTCAAAATCTGTTCAACTGTTTTTGAATGCATTTTCTATTTACATTTTCTTCGATGTTTCAGTGTGTGGTGATTTATATATTCTTGTAAACCTGTCGTGATTTTTTTAAATTAAAGTTTATTTAAAAAAACATTGCGAATCTTGGCATGCATTTGAAATGAGTTTTAGTTTGAAATATTTAAGTTATATGTAATTGTAACAAACGAAACATGAATTAGCTTGAAGTTTATTAACATTTGTATAAAGTTCTAGAATATAGTGATGTGACGGCATGGTGTCGATTGTTTTGTGTGGGTGCTAACATTGTGTCGATTTTCCTGTTAGGGCTCACATTCGCCGGGCCCGCGCGCCCTTTCGATGGGCGTTTATCCAATCCAAGCGATCAAGTCGCAGATACTAGACCACAGTGAAGTAAGACCAGTAGAATTTTGCCATAAAAATCTAAGTGTCGCCATTTATGAGCTTGCGACGAATATCGATGTGTAGATGCACCGCTTGCCTCAATTTTTAGGTGTTTTATTTTAATATCGAACCTTTCGCCGCTATCTTCAGTCGTCGAGTTAGTCATCGCTTCGAATTTTTATTTTATAATTTGGTTTGCATTCATGTGATCTTTTGTATGAGTGATGGTTGCATCAGATTTTAATTTTCGCTACCTTGTTTGCATCTACTTACTTATGCGACTAAACAGCTCTATTTTGAACTGAAATAACTCGAGTGAAATTACTTCTTGGTAGACTTTCCTAATACTATATATATTTTTATGAAATAAATGTATGTAATAAATAAAGTCTGGTCAACTTTTACAAACATCATGCATGTTATTATATTATTTAAGTCATTCCAATTCTTTATTTTGTAAACGTTTTATTTTTACTGTACTTTTATTTCAAACTCAGATTTAGGATTTTATTTAACTGCTATTTCTAAAATACTTCAAAAAACTTTAACCTCAATTGTTTTGAAGTTTGTGCCTTTATCGATACGTTGAGATATATTTACTGAAAAGACAACACTAATATGAGTAATAAAATCCTCAATCGTCACAACATTCACAACGCCACTTTATAATACAAAATCCTAAGGTACGGTTTTACATCAACGCTCTGGCTTATTGGATCACGTTCAACATTATATAGGAGTTTTCACAGAGTCCAAGATCCGCTCACAAGGCCCTGTGGTTTCCATTCCCTAACGCGGTGTTCAGCGATCAACGTCAACACTCTTCAGACCTCCGTCAGAAGGTTCGGAATAGGGATACAAGATAACTCTTCAATTAATATGGGATAGTCTTGGTGGCTTTTTGATATGAAATGTTTAATGTATTATTATCTCTCTTCGGCAATTCAGAATAATCTTTGTAGATTGTTTTCCTTATAAGTAATTATTTTTATTCAGTCCGTAGCATACATTTGCATCTAATTTAGATTTCTTATTAGTTATTTGTTATATGCTTCTAATTTATTCATTCTGATATCTCAAAATCTACAATCGTCACCTTTTTTCCCTTTATTCTTTTATAGTAGTTCTAGTTCCATAAATTGTGTAGTCTTGTTTATGGCTGAAGAGAGATACTTAAAGTCATCGCACGCGATTTCGGGGATTCACATGAACGAGGTCTAATGGGCACATGCAAATGGAAGGTCGCAACATATTTATTATTTTGTTTAACCTTTGTAGTAGTATCTTTCATTGTAATGTCGAATTTAATATCTGTACTTTTTATATTTAAATTTTTGATGTTATTTTTGTAATCTTTATTTAATATGGAGTCATTTTTACCAGTTTTTGATTAAGCACTTATCATTTTGTCTTGATCAGATAGTTTTTACGTATGGGAAGTTATTGCAAAATTTTCGCGATTCATATTACTTTTACAATGGACTTTTACGTGAATGTTTGCAAAAAAATGCAACAATTTAGTAATTTGTTTATTGCCTTGTTGGTTAGATTTATTTTGCAAAGTATCCCCCTCTTCACTCACTTTTTAAATTTGTTTACATCCTGCGAGAGTAGTAATCTAAATAAAAGTATTTTTACCGTTTTCTCCGGGTTGCAGGACTATCCGCTTGGCAAACATTGTCACGATTGTTCCAGGTGCTAAGGTTAATATGATCAATACATAATTGTATTTATGAACATATCTAAACATGTTAAATATCCGTGTTTGTACTTATTGTGATGTCATATAAATTTTTGTAAACATTATAATTTAAGTATAAGTGATCAAAACACAATTAATTACTATGTATCAATTAATTTCGAATCGTATATTTTTGCTTGTTAAATAATACAAATAAGCAATTGTTTTACAAATGTCGCGCGATTCTTGCCAATCCCTCGTTTATTGCAAGTCATGTCATAACCCTTCGTATTTCACTTGCAAGTTTTTAAGGAACTTACATTAGTGGTTAAAATGTCTCCGTTATTAAGATTGTATCAGATTTCAATTAATTCTAATGTTGGTATTGCATGTAATGTGGATTGTCCGTCTCTATATTACACTAGATTGTCTGTATAGATGTTCAAATGTTCACTTGCACTTGGCACTAGAAGCCGTCACTAATTGGACACAACTAATTTTGTGCCGTCGTTTTAAATGTTCTTAGGTTAATAGATTAACTTTTCATTGAGTTGTGTATTTAATTTGTGATATGGTTTAGTTTTTCATCATTAACAAATTTAACTATTAAACTAGATATATAATTTTGAGAATAGTTCGATATGGATTTTTTGTTGTACATCTTTTGGGATAAAATTGATCATATTTTGATGTTTATATACTTTGTATAATCATATTTACTTGAAAATAGCTATACGGCTAGGTCCAAATATTAAAACATGTTGAAATCAATTAGATCTTTGTTTCTTTTTTTTACTATGGTTAATACAAACACATTTATTATAATTATCAATATTTTTTTGTTAACATTATTAAGTATTTTTTTAGACTCCCGTAAAATGAATAGTATCAAATATTGTTTCTGAGTTCTATGTTCTGCTAGTTCATCATGATTTTGGATCAGAAGTGAGATAATTTCATTTTCTGTTAAAACATAAGTGTTAGCTGTTACACATAGAATACATTATTAGTGTATGCAGCTTTGTACAAATAGCTCTGTAGAATCATGTTAGTTGTCAACATTTTTCACTTGTAGATTACTAATGTTCAATAATTTATATGTATTTGCAATATTTTCAGCTGTTCACGCTCTGGTCGTGGTTGCCGGTGCGCATAACGATGTACCAACCGGTCCTCCTGTATACCACAGAGGAACACGGGTGTTCCTTGACAACCTTTTATGTCCGAGTTGAACATCATGAACCAACGTTGCTCATGATTAAAACTTGTAATAATGAGGTAAATGATTTTAACACATATTACTATGGTAGCTATAAATGACGTTTTTTTTTATGATACTGGAAGGCAAACAGCCAGACGGATTTCCTGATGTTAAGAAATTTACGTCGCCTAGAGATACCAAAGGTGGTAATGGTGCGTTGCCAACCTGAGATCGGGATGTTAGGCCTCGAGCAAAAGTAAGGGCTACCTTACCCTCCGAACCGGAACACGTCGTGACGTTATGGCGGCAGGAATAGGTAAGGCGTTGGTACCAATCCGGTCGAGTCGCTGCTAAACTCTACCACCTAGTCTGATGTCACAGTGTTAGTGACGGTGAGCCTACGCTCGCCTTTTACGAGCTGCCTGGCGAGGAAGGCAGATGATCTATTCTTCAAAGAAGCCCGGACCAACACTTACCACCAAAAGAACGGTCTGTTTTTTAGACTACCTATGCTATGGTTTTTGAAAGAGAACGTAAACGGCCCATTAAATCACCTAATGGAAAGTGTTTCCGTCGCCAATAACACCATCGGTTTCGCAATTTCATAGCCGATTTTTAGATATTAATAAGCCCATTTTGTAAAGATTCTCCCCGTGTTTGTCCGTGCTCCTTTGTAGAATAGACCATCTGCCTTCCTTGCCAGGCAGCTCATAAAAGGCGAGCCTAGGCTTACAATCACTAACACCGGGACATCCGACTAGGTGGTAGAGTATGGCAGCGACTCGCCCGGATTGGTACCACCGCCTTACCTATTCCTGCCGCCATAACGTCATGACGTGTTCCGGTTCAGAGGGTAAGGTAGCCGGTAACCTTATTTTTGCTCGAGGCCTAACATTCCGACCTCAGGTTGGTAACGCACCATTACCACCTTTGATGTCTCTAGGCGGCGTGAATTTTTTACCATCAGGAAATCCGTTTGCTTGTTTGCCTCCCTATAACTTAAAAAAAATCGAAGATATAATGTTAAATACCGTCGGTAACTGACTCCACGTAGGCTTAGTGCAAATAGTGAACGCGCAATACCTTCAAGCGTTCGTTATTTCAATTTCGCTCCTGACTTTAAACCTGTCAGTAAAATCAAAATTGAATTTTGATTTAAGTTTTGAAGCAATGTTTAATGCCCGGTTCCTATGTTCAAAAAACGAGTCGTTTTGATTACGGATGGTAGTATTTTGTACGCTAAGTAAGATTACTAACAACGGTTGCTCGTTTCCGACTATTGATTCTAAACATTTTTCGAAATTATTGGTAACGCTCCGTTACTTTTGAACAAACTACGAATGGTTTAGCTGACGGATTACGATTCGTTTATTGTAGGAACCGGGCATTAATCGTGTGTTTACTCATCAACCATCGTTATTTTAGTTTGAGTTAGTAAGCTACCAGCCGTTTTTAGTAACCGTTGGCAATAGTCTATATTAAATTCAAATATTTTGGAATTACATAAATCATAATGTCAATGACAATAATTAACAAATTAAATAAAGACCTATTTAAAATTTAAAAATCACTATCGAAAAACAATTTAATGCTACGAAAAAGATAGCGTTGAAACCTGTCAAATTTAAACATAAAAAGTAAGTAAGTATCTTCACGCCCATATGCTCGAAAAGGTAGGCAGTGGCACAACCAGAGCAACCACGACTAGAAGATACTAAGTCCCACAATGTGATAGGTGGCAAGCCTATCGCCAACCGGCCACAAATCCAATCCCGAGCAAAATTTTTTTATTAGAACATTGCAAGAACCACATTTTCTTTTTGTTGCCCGACCCAGGAATCGAACCCGTGACCTCATGAAGTCAAGTCCAATACCTGGACCGCTAGACCACAGAAGCGACATAGTGAACTTTTAATGTTACTATCGTAGCTTAAATATTTTGTCCAAATCGCGATATAAGAACCAGATGAACGTATCTGTAACATTTTGTAAATTTTACAGGAGAGTAAAAATATTGCTAGCTTCAAATTTTGCTAGCTCGTTAACAGAGATAGTATACAGTTGGCGATAAAAAAAAATATTGATTTGTTGTCCTACTATTGCAGCATTAAACAATAAAAATGTTTTTTTTTGTTTATAATGCTTACAAAGATACTATAAAAATTTTTTTTGAAGATACGCTCATCTGGTTTTTATGACTCGAAATATCATTGTCCTTTATGATGGTAGGTAGTTTTTTCCTTACGATCGCCACGCATCAGTATATTAAAGCCCCCTATTAATATTTACAGGTCTTTGGTGCGTATTGTTCGACGAGGTGGTTCGAAAGGAATCAGAAAGACGAGAGGGGGAACAGACAGGCCTACTTCGGCACCGGAGAAACATTCCTCTTCAGGTACCCAACAAGTTCTGCTAGCGACGTTACTCATACTCATACACACATGTGCACATACACGCGTGCATGTTCACACGCACACACGTAAAATATTCCTTTTCTTACACAAGCTAAACTCAACTTTAGATGTGTGAGTTTGTCTCTTTGTAGAGTAGTTGTTTCGTTTCCTCGTGTCTGAAATTTCAACAGTGCTGAAATTTTGCAGCAAGTTTAATTCAAACTTAAAATTACCATGCGACAAAATTGCAATTTGATTTATAGGTATTTTATCTCTTCTGTTATGCCAAAGGTGCCAAAATGTGCTGACAGCTTTGTAACGGTAATAGGTAGGTATTAAAATGCGAAAAATATAACATTAAGGGCCACTTGCACATTCCCGGGTTACATTTGACATTGAGTTAAACTGTCAATTATAAGGTGATTTAACTCGAGTTAGACGTTAACTCAGTGTTAAATGCTTAAACCAGGAACGTGCAAGTGGCCCTAAAAAGATTAGTTCAAAAATAAGTGACATCAATACTCATTTCAGTTGTAATCCGATTAGCAGACTAAGGTGGCTTTAAGACAGACATGCAGCTTTGGCACATGTTGGCAACGCAACTTTAACAATTTGATTGTGTATAAGAGTGACTACTGCACCTAGTCAGAAGGCACATGTTAGTGCTCCAGCAAACTGCATAGATAAAACTAACCTGTCTTAGGGTCATAACCGGCGTTAGGCCACAGAAGATTCGATTCAAGGGCAGATTCTAGGTCATTGGGGTCTAGCTAGGTCGAATAATATTTTCCATTAGAGTAGGAGCCTGTCTTGAATGAGCCACAAGGCTGTGAAACCCCCTGGCTTAAAGTTTGAATCCATCCCTAGTTTGAATTAAACTTGCTGCACAATTTTCTGCTCTCTAAGTTATAGCAAAGCTAACATTTCATGCTCGACGAAACGAAAAATGATGGTAAATGAAAATGAAAATTCTTATTTGAAAAAGGTTTTCGCGCAAAGCATGTACAAACATTTATGAGTTTTAAATTAATTTCTATTCGCAAATAAAAACTGTTTTTTAAATTTCTATTCATAGGTGGACCATGTTACGCAATAAAGAACTAGTCATAAAAATATGACGTGACGAAATATAATTATTACTTGTATACGCTCTCGTCATATTCCGACTTGAAGGGATACTCATCCAAGAGACTGAAAAACCTAGATAAATTATATCTTTGGTTTACAAAGACAATGTGTATTTAATACCATTATGAAGTTTGTCTGCTTGCTTGCCGTCCAATACACTAAAAATATAACATATGTGTGTTGGTCGGGTTTTACGCCAAGTTTAAAAGAAAATAGAATATGATATGTGTTTTAAAGTACCTAGTAGTTTTTTTTTAAATTGCTATTTATGCATGTAAAGCAATTAATTTTAAGTCGTTTTGAACACGTACGTAATAGTTTAGACTAGTTGTAGATTGGATTAATGGATCATTATTGCAGAACACGGTCCAACTAATATTTATGAAATTTTATGTAAAATTATATGACTGTTATATGAATTACATTTTATTTTATTCTATACAATTTACTCTTCTTGCATAAACATTTTCGCTTCTATTTTCCTCTTTTGAATAACACAGACGTTTATTGAATTTGCTTTAATAATATGTAGTTGTTTTTACAAAATATTAAGCCAAATAAAGTTTTTTTTGAGAATATAAAAAAATATTCAGCTGACAATTCTTGGCTAGCAAAAAAATATTCAATCACAATTATAAGATATTTATGTACAGACGAATCATATTTATTGTTAAGTATTTAAAAAAGAAAATTGTTAAAAATTTGTTTTCTTTTATTTAAATTAAAAAAAACTGCTTTTTTGTGTGTAAAACAGCAAATGAAATAAACATCTGTACTTTTGATTTGTGAATGTGTAATTAAAATCAGAAGAATAAGTGAATGAACATTTTAAAATTGGCAGGTATTTTAATTTCTAATTACAACTTCAAATATAGCTTCATTGTGCCAGCAACTATATAAAACTATATTACAACTGGAGGTTACTCTCCTAACAAACATCTGATGTCATTTCCAAATATTGCTGACTCTCTCTAATGTGCTGGCTTCTCTTTCATTTTGATTTTCAAAAAGAGTGTACATTAGCATTAGCGTCAAGAGCAAACCAAAGAAAAACATTACCTTTAGTGCTATTATTATTATTATTTGACATCAAATATAGGATTCTTAAGTTCTATTTAAAAAAATCAGATTTAAAATGCCAGCAATACGTTTCATTCATTAATTCTTGTGTAATGTCTAAAAACATTTTTTTCTCATTTGACATTTCATTTGAATAAATAAAATGTCAAATTATACAGTACTTGGACTTCGGGTAAAGGCTTTCTCCTATCTATCTTCAGTTCATCTTGTAAATACTTCTTGTCGACTTTGTCTTGTGCACGAGTAGATTTTCCTTTGTGTGTGGAATTGTTAGCATTAACTGAACATAATATTTTCACTAGTAGGTATGCACATTTACCTTTTAATGTAATATAAATTTAATTGTCTTGTATGTGATCTTTGTCAGTGTAAATTAAGTGTTATGCCATTTTATTGTTGTTTTCCAACTTGATTAATAAATAGAAAATGAATTTGATTTTACGTTAGATAAATATGGAGTTTGTGATAGCGTAGATAGACTGTAAATTTCAGATAAACGCCTCTATTATTATAGTAACATTTTAGACTTTCATATTCGTTGTGTGATGTCACGTAGTAGATTTTTGGAAAGAAGTTTCTGATCGCGCTGTATAATGGTTCGGACGGGATTGAGATCGTGAAAACGTAAGAAGAGTTTTTACTAAACTGGGGGGGTTACCATAAACTCTTATAACAGTACTATTTCAACAATACTAATTGTCAGTCGAGGAAGACAACCTTATGACGTAAACCATAAAGTTGCTTATAAAGGCAGACATTTAGCACGATGGAAATAATACTGCTTTAAGCGTTCATGGTAGGGCCCCTGGAGGGTTACCATAAGCTCTTAAAACAGTACTATTTTAACAATACTAATTGTCAGTCGAGAAAGACAACCTTATGACGTATACCATAAAGTTGCTTATAAAGGCAGACATTTAGCAAGATGGAAATAATACTGCTTTAAGCGTTCATGGTAGACCCCCTGATTATCAAAAGTGATAAAGTAGTTTCTTATATTGTATGGCGCTATTTTCAATATCCATCCGAGCTTATCGAGTGTTCAAAAAAAAGTGTAACAATATTTTTTCTTCGACATTTCTTGAAAGCCCGGTGAAGTTGTAAAAACCTCGTGGTTAGCAACAAATTAGTCATTTCAAAATGAAAAAACATTTCTTGCGTAAGAAATTTGTTCCGAGCGGACCCCACTCGCGCCTTTTTTTAAATGAATGATTCTGTTAGCCGGCAAGCAATGTACGATTTTTCATTTTTACGGATTAGTGTTAGGATAATCTTGTTTTTTATCAAATCAATATAGTTTTATGAGACATTTAAAATATTGTGTAAAGTTTAGAATTAGAAGCAATTCAGTATATGCAAACTGACCTATTTTATTAGACACTTTTTAAATATTTTTTTTTACTCTACCAATAGCAATATTTTTTCGTTTACTATAGTGCTAACTACTTTTTAAAGCTTCGTTATAACCAGAAATGCATCTTGATTGCTTAATCTATTGTGAATGATAGTAATAAATTCTTGGGAATGTGCAGAGCTTCTCAATCTTGGACACATCATTTTATTTTTTCCATTATAAACTCG
Organism: Calephelis nemesis; assembly: GCA_002245505.1. Classification (NCBI taxonomy): domain Eukaryota; kingdom Metazoa; phylum Arthropoda; class Insecta; order Lepidoptera; family Riodinidae; genus Calephelis; species Calephelis nemesis. The sequence continues at coordinate 43,020 of NJDD01005908.1, forward strand.
ACAAGATAATTAATTGAAACAAAAATATTAAAAGATTTGGCTCGTATTAAAAAATGTGCTTTGTTATATTAAAAATTAATTTAATAAACACTAAAAATTATGGATAAGTGACTCTTAAAACTATTTCAAGCGTTTCATGACTTCATATTCTACTTTCTCTTAAAATTAAAGAAAGTATGCAATTTCTTTAGCATTTTTTTTTGTCTTCGAATCATTTCCGATCCTATTCTTTAGCGAACACCCTTAACGAAATAAGATATTTAAGAAGCTTGGGGTTGAATTCCGAAAGTGCGTTACATTATATAACTTTGTTTTAGGCGTTGGTGTTTATTAAATTTATTTATTTATGTATATCTCTTTCGGACTTAAATTTTGATTTCTTTACTGTCAGCTTAATCCTAGAATGTTTCTCAAATCTATATTTTGAAAATTTTTATCTGGATGTAAATTCAACTAATAAATAAATAATTAATCACTGATAATTTATATAAATATACATCTACCGTTAATGTCAACAAATTGAATACTTATGTTATGGGTGTTAATTAACTGTACAAAAAATTTAATTAATTATATTACAATTAATAATATAATGTTACAAACACTCAGACTAGGAAAAACAGCTATCGATGGAACATCGAACAAGTGCCTGCTGAGACTCAAACCTCGTGGTTGGTCGGTAGAGATAGGCGTGTAAGTTAGTCCCTTAGTCAACGAGGTAGTTGAATTGTTTTTAAAAACGATTTAATTTTAACATAGATATACGAAAATATATTCTTTCTGAGTATGTACACATATATTATTTTTATTATAATTATTTATTGTATTGAAGCGAGAATTGGGTATGTCAGAAAGATCATGAAAGTAGGGTAAATGCGATCGAAATGAGAGCACTACGGAAAATCTGTGATGTAACGCTCGCTGACCGCATTCGTAACAGTGAGATCCGAGAAAGAGTGGGATCGAAAGAAAGTGTTGGTGTTAAAATGCGAAAGGGCATGCTCCGCTGGTTCGGTCATGTAGAAATAATGACAGATGAAAGATTGACAAAGCAGATATACAATGCGAATGTGGATGGATGTAGGTACCCGGGGAGACCAAGGCTGACATTTCACGATCAGATCAATCGGATATTATCCGAGGGTGGTGTCAAGAGTCTCCGAAACCAGCGTGTTTGTATGAAAAGGGTAATGACTGTGAAGGAAGCAAGACAGGTTTGTCAGGATCGTGAGGTCTGGCACTCGATACTCTCTGCCTACCCCGTAAGGGACTTGGCGTGAAGATATGTATGTATGTATAATTATATAAAATATATAAAGAGGTATGTAGAACGTTAAAAATATTTTAATATATAACATTTATTTTTTAAAAGCAACACACAAAGATTGAGAACATCTGATTTGAATATACCGTGCACTATGACTAATTTAAGACATACTAACTTGACCGCATATACATAGTTTGAGAACCCCGCATCGTACTAACATTTTCATCGGTAAATAATAAATCCCCAATGGTAACGAACCCTTACAGCCTTTACCCGGAGCGCGCCAAGTACCCATGGGTGGGATGTTCGGCCGGCGACGGCAAGGGCGAAGACCAAAGGCTCGCCCACGGCTCCGAACTCTTCATGGCGGCCGACTCCAAGATGATCACCATTGGAGGCGGGTCAGTGTTACCATTATCTATACCCCTTGCAGCTTGCACCCCGCACGGGCGAAGTACCCCTGGGTGGGGTGCGCGCAGCCGGACAAAAACGACACCGAGAATAAGACAACGCACGCTAGTTCCTTATTTATGGCGGCTGATTCCAAGATGATCACCATTGGAGGAGGGTAAGTGTGTATTTTACCCCCTAAAGCTTGCACTTCCAACGAGTGCACGCAAGCGAATAACAACGAAAGCAAAAACAAACGCCTCAAGCTTTTCATTAGGTAATGGCAGCTGATTCTGAGGGTATCGTTGGAGACAGGTCAGTGTTACCATTAGTCATTAATTCTCCTCGCAGATCTCGCATGTGTAACAAACTAGACGACTTACGCTCAATTTTAGAATTTAGTTTCTAAGACTTTATTTCAGTACATTCAATCATTAAATTAAAGGGTTGAGTTCGAGAACGGTTTAACTGATTTTTTTCAAAAAATAGTTATTGGTATCATTGGATTCAGAACGAAATAATCTATCTAATGCTGTTTTCAAAATGCCAAGAATCGCATTATATCTCGAGATATTCAGTCTTAAAACGGTTTAACTGACACAGATGTCGAGAACGCTTGGGCCAAAAATATTGAATATTAATTAATACTACATAAAATATTATAATTATAATAGTTCTGATATAAAAATGGACTCTATCGCCAAAAATTCTTTTAAATTTTTAACAAGCGCCATATTTGGGGTGTTTTTTTATAGTAGAATTGAAAATAATGCTCCCAATGTTTAAAATGTTATTTGCGTCAAGTCACGTATTTGTTAGTTAAACCATCCTCGAACTCAATCCTTCAATTAAGTTTTAATAGTAAACCGTTTTATTTAAAGGCATTAGCTTCGGGCTAGTAAGGAGTTTGACGATGTAAACGAACTGCCTACTATAGCCTGTTTTTTAATCTCAGAGACTGAATTGACATTAGCATTTTTGTAAGCTTTTTGAGATTCTTAAATAGTGTTGCGCCACTATCGAAAAATGTTAATTAAACTAATTATCGATTATTTCAAACGAATTAATACAACATAAAAAAACATTACACTTCTATGTTTCACGACATTATTTCTTAAAAAATATTATTTATATTTTACTAAACTAAATTACTTTTTAATAAAAACAACACATTTTGAAATATGTATTTAATTAGTTATCCAGATAATAAATCTGTACTTGCTGCTCATAATTATTGGAATCGTCATGTACTTCACATTAGCCTAGTGGTAATGTAGTCAACTCTATAACCTAAGTTTGCAAAGGTTCAAGTTCAAGTTCGTCTTCGGTTTTCAACACATGGACTACAGGTGAGTTAACTAAAGCTGGCACGTTCACAGTACTCACACTTATGCAATTTCACTATACAGGCTGTTCAAAATAAAAGATTTTGATTCGAAGTGCGACTCGACAAGGCCCGTATTCAGAAACTGATCTTACTTAGGCCACGCTGTATATAAAAACCAAAGCAAAAGCAAACAATAACTGTCCCTTTCACACTCATAAGCTTGATAGCGCAAGAAAGAGACGGGCAGACTTTACATGATTTGACTTGATGCGACGTCACGCCGCGCGCTTATTCACAGACGCTACACAAGCACAACGTGTAAATGTGTTGTTCGTGCCAGCTTTTGATAACCGACCTGTACTTGATGAAGCCCTTTTTCAAAAAGCCTTCGTATTTAGTTTACTTTAAATTTTGTTTTTTGTGTAACAGAACAACTGTACTAACTGTACAAGTATTTTTATTCCATATTACAAGTATCTCGTTTATTTACACAATAAGTTCCATCATAAGTGTTTGTGGAGGTAACACGCCTCCTCGCCGCCTCGGAAGTACGCTATTTCTAAAAAAATCTCTAAAAGAAAACGGTTCTAAAATGCTGGAAAAATCAATTAAATTACTTACAAAAAAATAAACATACTATCGCCTTTCCTCCTTTTTTTCTGATGTCGTTTAAGAAGGCATCAATATCTTTCTTAATAAATTTAGCTTTGCAGTGTCGAACAAATTTTCAATATTCAAAAATCGATATTTATGTTTAAAAAAATCGGTATCGATAGTTCTACACAAAATCTGTCAATTTAGTCTATGAGATTAAAAAAAACAGACTAGGTAGTTTGTGTGTCTAGAATTTAGATTTATTTATCGCTGGCACCGTGACATTAAGATAAGGCTGTAACGTTCATCCGTCATGTCACATGTCCGGACTAATTTTTATCATCAGTCATTTCTGTGACGCTCGACATCCTAGCATAAGACATGGCAACATTGTTCGTGTTAATAGGTAACATGAAATTCTTACTACCTATCAAAGATTCATATGTCTGTTAAGAATATATACATGTAATAAATAACATAGTTTTTTTTACCTTAAACTTAATACCAATTAAATTACTAAATTTCTAATTTTCTTTTTAATTGGTCAAGAGCATTGCAAAGTTGATGACGTCATTATTTTCTCAAAGCGAACGAACAGTGTTGAGGTCGATATGGACACTAATACTTCAATTCTAAAACATAATTTTTTTGTTTATTAATATAGTGATGGTCAAGCAATATGGATGGACGAGAACATCAGGTACGGCAAGACAGATCGCTGTTCCACGTTCAACAACCCGCCTCTATGCCCCAGCGGTGACTTCGAAATACGCGTGCTAGAGGTGTACGGCTTCTCGGGCGCATAGATATCGATATCGACATCGATACCCAGACTTACGAAGTGAATCTCGTTGTGTCTATCCTCTAGTGATCGTTGTGATTGTATTATATGTTAGTGAATTCGTTACATTTAGATTTATTATCCGAGGCTGACAATTAGAATAGTTTAGAATAGATTACAGTTATCGATAAGTTTTCAATAACGTGAATATTTATTAATAAAAGCAATCTACGCGATTGTAATATCGCCTAATATGACAATGACTGAATGCAATTGAATGAGATTTATAAAAAAACGGAAGTTTTTTAGAATTCTTGTGTTATTAAAAATACGTAAGTGATAAAGATAAAGCTTCAAAAATAGTACCTTCGAACCTTATATTTTCCAATTCTATTTACAGAAAATTTGAAATTTTATTTTAATAAAATATGTCAATAACATTGTGATTATATTAAATACTGTACAGTAACTTTTCATTTTTCCACAATTAAATATTTAAAATTCTATGTCGGCAAAAAGTAAATAATAGAGAAAGACGACCTTATCGCCAACCAACTTCAACTTGGAGACAACCTTTTAATGCAGGGCTACAAAATTCTCTATACACAAATATATAAAAACAAATTTAATAAACGAAAAGGACCATATAATATTGTTTTATAATCTTTATGTGCGAATTCACTAATAATAAAATTAGTGATTTAATCAAAAACGTGTATGCAAAATGAAAACGTATTAAACTACGTTAAACATATTTTTCGCATACGCTTTTTTGGCAATTGATGTATAAACCAACCATTATTAATAAAGAATGCCTTAGGTGGAAATAGCAAGGACAGTATTTTCGACAATAATTTAACTGTGTATCAAGTGTTACCTCGATACAAGCTGATCATAGTCGATTTTGTACATCTCTTTTATCACTTACTACAGGACGTGGCAAATAAGTTTCCAATAAACTTTTGTATTGATCCTAAATCCGTACAATGAAAAAGAAAAAAAAAACAAATGCAATTCATGAACGATTAGTTTTGCTATTTAAATTTCCAGTGTACTCATAATATGAAGTAATATATTTTCCCAAATACCGGCACGAATTCTTAAAAGGAGAATAGGTGTCGTGATACGATTTCCAGCGTAGTCGAAAATTCGAGTAGTGACTAAATATATTATATAACTAATTGTAGGTATTATATATCGATGAGTGGATTTCATTGCACGTCACTATTTCGGCTCGTGTTATATTTTTGGTCACTGGCATTGAAACTGATAGTTTTTATCGTCGGCACTTAATAAAACTTATATACAATTACAAATTGAAATTATAACACTTATAAATGATACGTAAGCAGTACAAGTGTTCTTATTTGAAAGTCAAATTGTTTTGTGTAGTTAGCAAAACCAAATTATTTTCAAAAATACTACAATAATGTAATATTTCAACACTCGAAAATTTCTATCGAACAGTTCAGTAGCTTTTATTTTTGAAAAAAAAAGGAAAATCTTGCATCTTGATGTATTATTGAGTCCAGTAAGTAATGTATTTGGATCTAAGGTAAAGCCTAATAGATGTCGCTTGATTGAATATATGATCCATGTATTTATGTAATGCTAAACTAAGACTAAATTAATGAGTATGGTTTATATACAGGACACGGTTACGATACTTGTTTAAATAGTTTTTGATTCCACAAAACTTATTGTGAAAATTTCTGTTACTGTGCCACATTTTTGCGATGTTTTTTTTTTGTTTGCTACGTTGAAGTTTTATTTAACCGCAAAAGTAAACATTACACCATACCCGAATTAGAAATACTTAACAGATATCAAAGTCTTGTTCAGGAGAGTGAAATACTTACCTAAGGCGGTCTTCAAAATAATGGGTTGGTTTATATAATAGTATATCGCCGGGCAAGGCTGTCAATAAATTTCTTAAAGGTTTTTCTTTCAAATTATTTATCAGTTGTAATAATTTCCCATTGCGTATATTTATAAATCAATATATTAATGCGCGCTTACACATGAGATATGGCATCTTAATTTTGTTTCTCTTTCATTTTGATTTAATGAAGACATCCTACTGTAGTGTATTTTTAATTCATAATGTGAAAGCGAGAAAAACATATATTCATTGCTTCACATTTGTGAACGCGTGATTTTGTTTAACATATGGAACTTATGTTCAATTGTTTAATGGGGCGAAAAAGAAAGTTATTAATGTCTAATTCGAACGAAAGTGATATGTTCGTTGGTGCATTATGTGTAGTCTTAAATCATTTGTAAAAGAAATAAATTGATTTTTCTAATATAGATTGAATAACAAGAACTTTCACTTTTCGTTTTCAAATGCGAAGCATTACATGTGATTTTTTGTTTTTCTTTATCATATTACATGTTGCAGAAAGAGACAAGTGTATGTAAAAGAGTTTTGTTATGTTCTTTCATTACTTGAGTTACAGGCGATTAAAAATTTCATGCGCTGCTACACTTTTGCGAATGCGCCGTTACTCGTATGATTTTATCCTTATTTAAAATGACTGAGTTGACTTACTTTTATTACACTCGCATATAACCGGTAAAATGTCATATGTTTTATTTTTACCGATTATTAAATTTTATATATTTTAATTTATAATTAATAAACTCCAAAAATATTGCTCAGTCTCAAGGTTTTAATACTCGAGTAAATTGTTGGTTTATTATTTCTCACGCCTACCCTAATTTTCAATCATTAATTTAATCTAAAAGAAGACAGTTAAGTAATCTCCAAAATTCGTAAAATTTACATCAAACTTCGTGCATAAGCACGAGTCTAAGTATCTTACGTTGTTACAAAGAGCATTATTAAAGTTGTTGAAAAATAAAGATATCTTTGTATTCAAATTACGTAAGTTTACAACATATACTTGAAATAACTAAGAACTAAATACCAAGTAAAATTTAATCTAGTCATTCTAAGGGGAGTCATTGAAGTAGACTCTTAGTTGATGGTCAGGATGACGACAAATTGAGATTGAAACATGTATATAACATAACAGTTTAATACCTACAGTAAATGCATACTAGAACTCAAATTTATCTTAAATAAATATTAATGAACGAAATAATATGTTAGACATTCTGTGGTTTGCATTCATATAAATCCTAATATTATTTTTCAATTGCGCATGTTTTGCTTCGAATTCGAATCATTCGCTTCGAATTCGAATCATTTACTGTCTTAAAAGTCGAAATCACCAAAAGACTTAAGTAACAGTTTTTTATTGTTAATTAGAGCTTCGGTTCCGTAGTGAAACATGCGTATTGTTATGGAATGTGTTATTCTTTTTACGAATGGAGAAGATCAGGAAAGATACGCAAACACTTGGACTTCTTAAACTTAAAACAAGGCTTAGGAGTAAACATTTTCCGTTTTATTAATAAACATAGACTACACTAGGAGTAAATTTGATATAGTCACATAGTAATAAAGACTATAATACCAATTTTAACCTTAGACTAATTTTTACCATGATTAATAATAAGACGGTTAATCTTGATATCTGATTCTGAAAAGAAATAAACGATAAGAGGTCCACCTTTCGTAAATTATCACTGTCGAGTTTTGTCTGCAAAATGCCTAAAAGAAATAAATTTATTGATGGCCCCCTTGCCGTTAACAGACTGTGTAGATATTCCTATATTTATTTGCTACCCCCGTAGTTAATGTAACACAGCTGTCCTTCAAGACAACGAAACGGGGAAATTTGGTTGTTTCTATATATTAGATGTTTATATATAAGTACAAAAAAGATTCTTCGTATATTCTCGGATGAATTACGCTTAGAGAAGCAATACTTGTTGGGATATGTGCCGAGAACATTCCAGTGAAGCCGTCTAGGCCCGTTCACTCGGCCAAGATAATTTGACCGTATGGTTAATGGACTTAGGTTCAACTATTGGCAACGACAGTATTTTGAATGTCTCTTGACATCAACGCTTATGCCTAAACGTATACTCATATAAGATTCCTTTGCTCACAAATTGCGGATAGATATTTGGAGTTATTGTTTTTGTTTGCCATTTTTGTATCTTTGGAAATCACTTAAATCCAGAGATATGCATTAAAAACTTTTGTTTAAGTATATAAAAAACAAATGGTCTTTTGGCGCCATATTGTGACAAAATCGTTATTTTGAAATAGCAACACAGAGCTTATAAAAATCGGTACCTATATACCGATTCAAAATGTAGGGTGTGGCTGATAAAAAAATACTCTGTAGTTTGGAAACGCTAACTCTAAATATTTATTTCCCAAATTTTGCTCGTGCCACAAATTACATCAGGATATTTAAAATATAATAAAATAGCTGTTTTATCCCAAACATTTGTTATTAGGGTCTCAGTTTGGTATAAATAGCCCAGCATAAGACACTGCCACTCCATGCGTGATATAGTATTATTTTACGTGATTCGAAGGTTATGTGCCAAAAAAGGACCACAATGGAAATTGGCTGGATTGGTATTGTCTATGGCTAAATTTATATGTAGTATTTACACGTTTGTGTAGTCACTTTTGACGAATATATACAATTCGCGTCGTAGATATTTTTAAATTTGTATCGTTGAATACAGTTTAATGTTCTCTTCGTCACAAAAATATACATATCCCTGTCGGTACAAAGGGTTACTCACGCCTTTATTTTCAGCTACTGCTTTGTAAATATTTTTGATCCTGCACATTTCAATACATACGGTACCTGTTTTCGCTGTAGATTTCTCAGATTCTCTTAATTTATTCTAATATGTTATAATGTGCAAGGATTTGTAGCAGAAAATAAGATATATATAAAGAAATTGTTTTTCTGAAGCCTAAGACTTGTTTTATATTCAGATTATTTATGTAATTTATTAAGTAGGTAACAAATAATGATATATTGTATATTGTTTGCCTCTGTGGACAGTGGTCTAATGTAGGTTATATTTAGAGCAGAGTTATTTTTGCAGTGCTGACAACACTCGCCTTAGGGAGTGCCAAGAGCCTGTGTTGCCAGCTTTATATTTCGGTTTCCATTTTATCCGCTGACCGCAGAGTGGCGCTACTGCGTTATGTTGCTGTTAGCAATTGTCGTTGATCAGTGTAAAGTCTAGTCTTTATCCTGTTTTTATCTTCTATATAATGTCTATTTAAGGATTGATATTGAATTGTGCGATTTCGCCGAATGAGGCGCGTAGACTCGTGTTAGTTAGTACATATAATGTAAAATTATTAATCTCCGTTCTCCCTTTCAGTATTTGTCGCGTACATTGTGATGCGATGCGTGTGTGAGTGAATGCGAGCTTGTTTTGTTATGATGTACTGTAAACTGTTACATTCGAATAGTTTTGGTCCGCTACTAGATGGCGGTGTGAAACTCGTTTATGTAAATGTTGCTTTTATGTCTAAAAAATATATAATCCCATAAATGTGTTACAATTTTATTTTTCCTGAGATACCCTTGAAACCTTTGGTAGTTTATAAAAATGTCGACGCACACAAGAACCACTTTTATGGTCCATGCGGATATAGTTTTTCTGATTCTGAAGTGAAGTTGTTGAGGGGATACCAGCCTGTAGGCTAGGCTGTAAAACAACAATGACAAGCATTGCCCAACCAAGTAACAAATTTTAAATAATATTTTTGTAGTAACCCACTACGGTATTTTAGTTTGAATACTTTAAGAATATTAACTGAAAAAAATTGGCGAACACAGCTCAAGCACACACCATCTGTCTGAATGCCGAGAATTTATGTCTGTGTAGGCATATCTCTTAAACAAATGGACCGGTTTTGATGCGGTTTACTGTTGTATTGTTTTAACATATTCGGCTACGACACGTTATGTCGGAGTTCGAAGCATAGTAAATAGCAGCAGCGGGATCCAAAACCGTTGCTAAAGGTTCATGCTTTTCGCATCGGAATATTTCGTCTTTCCAACTAATGTAATTAGAGAAACGTCAATTTACCGACTTAAAAGGGAAGTCATCTTTTTCCTATACTCAATAACGTCTGCCTTACCTTGGTGTAGAGATATGTATGTAGGTATATACAAATTTGATCTGCCTCAAAAGTAAGCAAATTATACAATTGTGCTATAGGTGTAAGTCAACAATACTGAAACATGAAAATAAGAATCTTATATGTCATTTTATGTTCTTTTCAACACAGTACAACATTATTTGTCACAGTATTAACATTAAGTTACAAATAAATGTAATGAATCTGATAAAATAATTTACTATTTACTATTAATCAAATGTTAAGGCCTAACGCTAAAACTCGCGCGGGCGCACACTCGCGAGTGTCAGCCAATATTAATAATCAATCCTAATCCAAAACTCGCTGTCCAAGATTGATATTTTGATCCATTTTTATGTTATCGCTTGCCAATAACATATCTGTGGACTGGATATGGCAATTAGGTAGGTATGGGATAGGACGGCGGATACACAGCTATCTAGATTGCTTGAAATCCATCAGATTGAGATACATTATTAACATTGGCCGTGTATAATGAAAAATAGTATGGGCAGCGCAGGCACGTGCGACGGAGCGCAGGCCGCAGACGCAGGCAACGGACTGTCACACCGCACACGTGCAACGAACGGCGGGCACAGATACCTACTTGTCAAGAACAGTGCCCTTACCATGAGTTTACGGCCTGTCAAGTTTACTACACTCGCTACCGTCGCTGTCAATTATATGTATGAAAAAAAAACTTTAAACAGCGCCTCTACATAGTGGTAACTAAGACAAACACATTTTTAGACCAAAAGTGTCATAGATTTCGACACGTAACTTACCGTACATAATCTATACAAACTCATGGTAGAGGCTCAGGTTAAGCAGTCGACGTTGTTTCCGTTGACGTCTTTTTGCCAAATAATACATTAGTAAAAAATTCATGGTAATCTACTCGATACAACTCCACAGCGATCGGGCGCACACGACGGGAGCCTGGGCCTTTACCATGAGTTTACGGCTTGTCAAGTTTACTACACTCGCTACCGTCGCTGTCAATTATATGTATGAAAACTTTAAACAGCACCTCTAGTGGTAACTAAGAGAAACACATTTTTAGACCAAAATTGTCATAGATTTCGACACGTAACTTACCGTACGTAATCTATACAAACTCATGGTAGAGGCTCTGTTCGCGGATTCGTGACCAGCAGCGGTCTTCCGACGCGTGCGCCCGCGTTTAAGCGTTAAGCCTAATAATTCACTAGTATTGTGTTCAAGAGTACCTAAATTGACCTTCTCGATTCCAATTTCCAATATTTGATGAAACGAGGCTTAAGAGTAATCCTACTGTTTTTTTAAAGAGAAATAAGTATGTCTCGTACTCCAATGCTAGGAAGATGATAACCTGAGTAACTGGATGGATACACTTTCTTTCGAAAATACTCTGTTTCAATTACTGAACTGGATTCAAATGCTCCTTATTTTTAACTACGAATTTCAGCTACATTACATTTGCATGGAAATAGTCAAAATTGGTAAAATGCCTATATTATCACTGAGGGTGTGAACTTGGGTGCGGGAGCTAATAGAGAGTAGAAACAAAGTAAGAATTTGTGTAGCGGTTGTATTATCTTGGAAGGGTTCTATATCAACAGAGTATGTCTGTGATGATCAGTTTTCATCAAACACATTTCCATATTCTACTGAAAAATATAATACATTAATTAAAGTTTTGTATTTGCTATAACTAGATTTGTAATCATTAGAAAGGTGAGTCACAATAATTGTCACTAATATACGAGGTGCAACTGCATAAAAAAAACATACTCAACTTTCTTTCAATCATCTGTTTTACACATTGTGAAAGCTTCAAAATATGAGTTTTAGGGTTTTAGCTCAGTTTCTGTCTTCAAAATTAAGATTAACAGTGTCTTAGCTATAGAATTAATTAAGACTTATTATGCATAGCTTCATCTATATTCTATATGCACAATGTAAGCAATCCTTAAAAAAAAATGTCAGTGCGAGTCTTCTCCATTATAAAGACCATCTGCCGTCCTGTCTGGCAACGAGCCTCATGCTTGATCCCTTTCTTTTACCATTAAAAAAATTCTAGTAATTTGGGCAGTTCTCCTTAAGGGTATTTTAAGGGTATATAATCTATAGGAAGATAAAAACACGAAAATTACAAACTAAGCTTTATTAACAGTTTTCTATTTCCTTTAATCTTGTTCTGTAATCAGATGCTTTCTTCGTAACAGAAGTCACTAATGAAGTATCATTACAAGACTTCGAAATATCTTCAAAATGACTGCCAACTACATCCAGAGCTATCAATAAGTCTTTCTGTGAACACTTATCAAGAAAAGTTAACAATAAACAACTTAAAGACACTTTAATTTGCTTAAAAAATGTTTTAAGCTCTTCTGAATCTTCTGCTTCAAATGAGTTTTCATTTTCAGGCTCAGTTAGTAACAATGTTTGCCAAATATTTAAACCTTGCAAGAAGAAATCATTATTGTTGCAATTCTCACATAAATTTAGACATTTAATAATAGTCTGTGAAGAATCTACAACATCCAACAAGTCCATATCAATTTCTTTTTGATTGACAAATTTTGTTTCATAATATGTAAATAAGTATGATATAATTTTGAGTACAATCACTTTATCATTGTTATAAATTTCAGGAGATTTGTCAAAACCAACAAGGTTTAATATTACTTGAAGGGTAATAAGAAGCATTCTCTCAAATTCGTCCAATTGACACAATTCTTTAAAATTTATTATTTCAGTAAATGCTGCCGATAAGGACACTATAGCATCTTTAGTGACAAAATGGTTAAAGAACTCAATGCAACATTTTTCAACATTGCAATAAGCACAAATTGTGTTAAAATTTTCCAAAGCTGTAACTAATAAGTCTTTATTTGATGAATTTTTCAAAATAAAGAATAATGCAGTGGCATAATCAGTTTCTATAAATAATTTCATCCACACATCTATACAGTCTTCAGATAAAAATAGACTAGAGTTAACCAACCTCAATAATTGGATAATTATTAAACTATCATCACATTTCACGTAGTCTAGTATGCATTGGATTAACGGTTCTATACTCAAAAGTTTTTCAATTGCTTCTTTTTGGCAACACATATTACCAATGATTCCAACAGTTATTTCGACTAAACGAGGTGATTCCAAGACCGACCACGCAAAGTTGAATAGGTTTAATGCGTCGTGCTTGAGAAGAAACAACACAACATCTCGCTCAGCAGCCATATCCCAGAGGGTACAGAAATCATCTTCAATTGTTGTCTCTTGTAATTCGCATTTTAATGTATCTAAATTGGTTAATTTTAACAGTAATTTTAATACGAAACGCTCACTATACGCTGTGTCCCCAATAGCATCACCGTTTATTGAATTGTTTTCTCTATCATCTGTTTCTTCTATATTATTTGGCTTCATTATTACTTGTGCACGTAATTACTTTATTTTTTAATTAAAATAAACGCTTAACAGCGGAGTTATAAAACATTTTACACTACCCAAAATATACACTGTAATCTTTGTTTATCACACGGCAATCGGCATTGAAAAATGACAGGTGAATGACAGCTTAATTCTAATTTTTAGAACAACTTTCACAGTTGCAGTGTTGACAACTATATTTTTTAAAATCCGTTTAATCAGTTTCGTCCGTAAGGCTTTTTTCATCCGTCAATAAAATCCGTTAAATTTATAAATTACATGCTTTGATAGTTTATACACATTTATGTTACATACATACATACCTTCACGCCAAAACCCTTACAGGGTAGGCAGAGATTATCGTGTGCCAAACCTCACGATCCTGGCAGACCTACCTGGCTTTCACCACAATCATTAACCTTTTCAAACAAACACGCCGGTTTCGGATACTCTTCCGAACTTCGGATAGTTCTAGGTCTCCCTACATCCACATTCTCATTGTATATCGGCTTTATCAATATTTTACGTCATTCTTTCGACACGTCCAAACCAGCGGAGTATTGTTTTCTCATTTTAATTCCAACACTTTCTTTCAATCCCACTCTTTCTCGGATCTTACTGTTACGAATGCGGTCAACGACCGTAACACCACAGATTTCTTTTAGCGCTCTCATTTCGACCGCAATTATCCTACTCGAATGTTATTTCTGACATACCCAGCTCTCACTTCCATACAACAACGTCCGGATAAGCACAGAATTATACAAAGCGAGTTTAGCACTTTGACAGCTTACACAAATTGAATCTAACCCCAAAGTAAGCAAGCAAGCAAGCAAATTTTAAGCTTGTGTTATGGGTGTTAGTCAACGATATTAATACATAGAAATACTTAAATAGATACTTGAATATATTTAATAAACACCCAGACCCATCATCTATCGAAGAAGCTTCATGCTTACGGTCTTCCTGAGAAATTATGTACATGGATCACTAGTTTTTTGACGGGGCATAGCATCAAGGTCGTTGTCGACGGTGTGTGCTCGGAGTCCAAACCTGTCAATGCTGGTGTTCCCCAAGGCTGTGTGATTTCTCCTACTTTGTTTCTTCTGCATATCAATGACATGCTGCAAATTAGTGACACTCATTGCTATGCAGACGTCACTACTGGGGAACCTTATACTTTAGCCGACATAATATATCGCGGGAACATGTCATCGAGAGTCGGAACCAACTTGTGTATAAAATTGTCAATCTTTTTTCTGAAATTTCGTTTTGGGGACATCAGAATCTGGTGCAATTTAACCCTAACAAGACACAAGTTTGCACTTTTTCCGCTAAAAAGACTACCTTTGTCGCATCTCCTCGATTTGAGAGCGTTTCCCTTTCTGCCACAACCTGCATTGGTATACTCGGCGTTGACATTTCGAGTAATGTTCATTTTCGTGGTCATCTGGAGAAGCCTCAGATGGAGTACTGTTCTCAACTCTGGGCAGGGGCTCCACAGTACCAGCTCCTTCCATTTGACCATATTCAACGTAGAGCAATTCGAATTGTCAATGACCGGGCAATTACCAATCGGCTTGATTCCTTAGGATTGCGTAGAGATGTTGAGTCACTCAGTGTTCTCTACCGCATCTATCATGGGAAATAGTCTGAGGAGTTGTTTGGTTTAATTCCAGCCGCTTATTTCCACCTTCGAACATCACGTCAGAGCTTAAGGTATCATGCCCATCATCTCGATACGTGGCGATCTACAACTGTGCGATTCCGAAGACATTTTTTTAACCCGTATAACACCTTTGTGGAATCAGTTACCGAGGGCGGTATTCCCAAACAATTACGACTTAGGGACGTTCAAGAAAAGAGCGTACTCATTCCTTAAAGGTCGGCAACGAAATACTCCTGGTGTTGCGGATGTCCGTGGGCGGAGGTGATCACTTTCCATCAGGTGACACACTTGCTCGTTTGCCTCCTCTTCTATAAAAAAAAAGACCCGAATATGCAGACATCTAAATGTTGATCACACAAATGCCTGTCCCCGTCGGGAATCGAACCCGAGATTATGGTTACCGGGTTTTGCAGTGAAAGGAAAAAGATTGACAGTTTGCGTTTCCCTAATACCAATAAATTATGAAGTTTTTGTTAGTGATTTAGGTATTATGTCAAGTTATCAATAAAGCCACAGATTAGTAAGAGAACTACATTATAGCTATTCAACATCAAAGTGCTGTGTACGATGAAGTTACATATTTTTCAAATAATTTGTGAAAACCCTAAAATGGTTTGGTTTCAAATCTTTGCTAGAGTATAGTAATGGGATTAAAAAAGAAAAAAAATTTCATTAAAATTAAATTTTAATGACAACTAAAAAGTATAAACCTGTTTTGTTATTTTAGCATTTAAGCTGTTATTTTATGACAATAGGAATTATATTAAAAGTAGTATAGTTTAAGCCTATTCATTTAGTTTTTCACCACACTTGCATTTCAGTGGGGTACAGGCCTAATAATTATCTTAACACATTATATCAAATAAAATGTAATAGTCGACTTGACAATAATCATTAGGCAAACATTGATTAGAAATCAAAATATCAGCCAGTAAAAAAATAGACCAAGAACAATATTTAATGATCTCACATTTTATATATTTGAACAGTTTTTAATAACATTTTTTGAAGTAATATTGACAAGCATGACAGATTATCTTTCAGTCTGGAAATATTGATACAAAACATTAAACTTAAAGATAGATTTAACAAATACTAAATCCTGTCTACGAGTAGTTCCTTGTATTAAATATCTCCATTAAATATTCAATAGGCAATTAAAAGTATTTAGTTTTTTACTAAAATAATATGTCTATTACCGAAAACCTGCGTAGGATGACCTTTGAACTATAAAGTATTACTATGAAGAATGTATTAAACATACCATAAAGAATATGTATACACAAAAAAATAAAACTGAGTGTTTATGAATTGTAGACAAGGTTTATACTTAACAAAAATATCTTTCTCAAAATTTTCAGAAGTTTATTAAGGATCATCTTGATCGTACTTCTGACATCAGATGGGTTTTTAAAACTCGATATATAATTATCAAAAATTAATAACCAATTTTTTTAAAAATAAGACAAATTTAATCTGTATTTTTCAACATATAGACTCATAAGAGTGTAAGTATTGACCATGATAATCTTACATAGGTAAGCTTCTTCTTTAAAACCTACAAATCTAGTTTTCAGCCTTAACTTTGGAGGGTGGGCCATCATCTCTCTGATCATTTTTCCTTTTCCGCATTTGCCTTCCCTTAAAGTTGCCCTTACCCTTGTTTTGCTTGAAATTCTTTGTATTTTTACGTCTCTTTGACATTTCCTCAATAGTTTTAGCTAGGAATTGTTTCTCTTCATCTCCTTCTACAAGTCGGAAGACTGCTTCAGTTTCACCAACTTTAAGTTTTCCATCTGTAATTTTTTCAAATATTTCTTTTGCCGTATTCTCTTTTACTAAACGGACCCATCCCTCAGGGTTTCCGAGTTGAAAATCAATGTATGCCACTTCTGCACCTGAAAAAAATATATTTAATTAGTTTTTTTTTTTATTGGAAATCGAACAAGCAGACGTATTTCCTGTTGGTAATAAATTCACGCTGCTAAAACTACACCAAAGGTAGTAATGGTGCGATGCCAACCTGAGACTGGGATGTTAGACCTCGAGCAAAAGTAAGTTAACCGGCTGCCTTACCCTCTAAACCGGAACACTATGACGTTATGGCGGTAGGAACTGGTAAGGCGGTGGCACCAATCCGAGGGAGTCGCTGTGAAATTCTACAACCTATAATCAGTAACAATTACCAATTCCTATCAATTACTGACTTTATGTCAAAATCGCAATATGTAACAAACCTGTGATATTGCTAGGTTTTAATCTTGTAATAAAAGTCCAAAACATTGATATAAATATCATAGATACGGTCACCTTGACATAGTCATATTCATTTATTGCTTCAAATATTGTTGAAATACAGTTGATCATATGCTCATTATTAGTCTCAAATATTTAACCTTCACAGGCATGCAATTTTTTTTGTTTGTATCAAATTTAATTATAATCTTACTATCTGACCCTGCTATTTTCTTTAAGTGCTTTTAGGGAAAAAATGGGGTGAGTCATCCTTATCACTTAGGAGTATGAAATATATGATAGTAGCCAGTTCTCAGACCTAATAATAAAATTATGTCAATCTAATTTATCTATTACTAGCAGTTTCACGCAGCTTCGCCTGCGTAACTTGGCTTCTACTATACTGATTTGGATGAAACAAAGCCTATGTCACTCGTGGATAATGTAGCTTTCGAATGGTGAAAGAATTTTTAAAATCGGTCCAGTAGTTTTTGAGCCTATCCATTACAACCAAACAAACAAAGTTTTCCTCTTTATAATATTAGTATAAAGTATAATATAAATAATTTGTGCATACCATAAACATGTACTTTTGAATCAGTTTATGTAAAATTACCAATCATTTTTTTTTAAATGTCTTAATTATAATTACTATTACTTACTTAATTTCCCATTTAGGTCTAGATATTAGTATAGAAGAGACAACCTGCCCTCCTGTCTGGCAGCTTATTAGAGGACAGCATAGGTTAAATGTGTGTGTGCCAACTAGATTACTAGCAGTGCTGTGTAGCAACTTGCTCAGGTAGGGTTCCACCACTTTACCTATTCCTGCGACTTGGGTGACAATGTGAGGCTTTTAGCAGACTTGGACATGAAGAGTAGCATCTTATCCACAGGACAGCAAAAAGCATTCCACCTACAACAATCGTGGTATCTCTAGGCCATGGTTTTCTGATCAGGAGACCTGTGTGCCAACTTTCTGTAGCAATGAAACTTGTTCATTTAAACTAATGGAAGATATCCACCTTAATGGTTACACGATTATTAGCAATATACAAAAAAAGTTAATGACATATCCTATTTTTAGGATTTGATTTAAAATAATGATAATGATACATAATTAACAAATCATATACCAACCTAATGGTGTCAATGCTTCCTTAATGTGTTCTCGTGATGTTTTTTCATCACTTTGTGTAAAATGAAGTACTGTACCAGTTGGCAATTTGAAATCATTTTTCTCCTCTTTTGTCTGTAAATATATTTTATTTATTAAATAAGAAATAGCTATGATGTAACAAAACAAACTGAAAGTTTCAAATATCTACTATTAAAATTACTTTATTAATTATATTGATCCTTTCGATTTTTGTCTTTAATTTGGTTAACCTCCAAAACAACTGGCCTAATTTTGGTGTAACTACAGTCAATGCAGTAGAATAATTACTTTTACTTAAATCTAAAATAGTACTTTACATTCACATGCACATATGGTAAGTAGAAATGTTTTTAATGGAGATTCAGTTTCTATATTCTTATTTTCATCCGTCAAAAGTTTTAAGCTAGTTATTAAAGTAATCTAAATACTGTTCTCAAGAAAAACATCAAATTTTCTTTACAATTAACAAAGCATAAATTGTGGTAATTGTTATTCAATTTAATTTTATTATTTAATTAAGTTAATTAATTATTATTTTTATTATAATACAAAATATTTGAAATTGATGTTAATGAGAATTAATTTCTTTTATAGTGACCCATACTTACATCATTGTTTCTAGGCTTCTTATCTTTTTTCTCTTTTCTGGCATTATATTCTTCTTGCTTTTGTTGTAAATACTTTTCTTGCCAGAGAATTAGTAAATCTGTATCATTGTACTTAATATCTTTCGTTTCTATAAATTTCTCAGCCTGGAATAGATAGAATTTATTATAATTTTAAGGAAATTTATTTTAAAATTGAATTTGAAAATTCTGTTATTCTTTTAAAAACACATCACTAGGAGTTAACTCAAAATAGACATTTATCGATATTTCATCATGAAATAAAATAACATCGCAATAAGAATAAGTTCCATGTCATGGAAGTTATTCTTATGGCGATAAAACCTCAATTTTCAGTTTTTGATTGAACATGCGACATATTTTTATCTAAATTAAAACATTGTAATTTAACTTTTGAATATTTGAATGAAGAAATGCACAAGTTATAGAAGTACTTGCCTGTTCTTTTGTCTTGAAAGTAGCAAATACAGAACCTTTAAATAACCGTTTTTTAGTTTGTTTGTCGGGATATCTCCTCATTACAATATTTTCTACTTCCTCAAACTGTTTGAAGAATTTTAATAAGTCATCTAAAGTAGCATCCTTAGCAAATCCTTTAGCATAAATAGTTCTGCTCAACAGTTCTTTACGTCTTTCTTCATTCATTTCTGGTAGTGGTAGTTCTGGATTTCTGCGGACTTTTTTATTGTCATCTGAAATCTGAAAGGTTTATAAAAGCAACTAGCTTATTTTTTTTAAAAAAGGTCTAAAGATGTATATAGTAAATAAGGTAAAGTTATGATTTCTGTGTATTTAGGAAAAAAATATTCTAGCACATAAATAATTGCATACTTTTTTATGCAGTAACAAAACTAACAGAATATGAACAATTATTAAGAATGAAGATTACTTCAGTCACAAATAACTAAAAGGACTACCTGGTTCTAAAATTTAACAACCTATATTTTTAATTTAGCTGAAATAAGAAGGAAACTTAACACATTTTTTAATAATTAAAGAAATATCTGACCCTCTTACAGGGCTTTGAAATTATTTTTGTAGGGGGGTCAGATATTTCATTTGCATTAACTATCTAGCTTTTAGTGGTTAAACTAAACTGTAAAACATAAAAAAACTATGCACAAAAATAAAATCTTTTTAGTCTCAAAATTAAAATAAAAAAATCTATAAACCAACAACACTTTTCTGTTATCAAATCTATTTAAAATCAAAATAAGTATTCTTTTTTATAATCAGTTTGTTAAAAAGCAATGGCGAGAACTGATCAATAAAAAAAGTGTTTAATTTGTCAATTCCATAAAAAAAATACTCATTTAATTCTGGTTGATAGAGCTTTAGTTACAAAAAGCAAGTTTAGAGCAAAGTCAACATATATTCTAAATTATTACTCAACAAACCTCGAGAAGACCTGAAGTTGATTTATTGATAGCTTTGGCAATTTTTTCCGTGTCCGTAGTAAGATTTGCAAGCCGATTGAACTTTATGAGAATGTCCAGAGGAACCCATCCATCGTCTAACTTGATTTGCTCTTTTAAAAATTTATCTCGAGGTATGTTCACATCACCTGTAACAATTTATATGCAAATTGACACTTTTCATTTCAAGCAAATGTATCTACACTTTTTCCAGTTTGAACTGTATACTGTTTGTACGGCCGTATTAATATAATATTTTTATTACATATCAAAATTTTTTTGCCTACAATACTGAAGTGTCATACAGTTAAGTACCATCTCCATCTTGTAAGATTTCAAAAAAAAAAATATTGATCCACATGTTTAGAACTTATTATGCCCCTGACAGACACACATCTTGATAAATTAAAAGTAATTTCTGCTTTTTCAGTCAAGGGTAAAATTGAGTTGAATAATACTATCAAATGGTATGTGTCTTGTTCATTGCTTGGTCAAAAATAACTTATATTTAGTTCTTTTTTGTTTCTTGTTGCTCAGTTTTGCCTAGAAACTGCTGGTATAGTTATGGTCAGTTCTTTTACAACTTTTTATGTACCTAACTTGCAATGTAGGTATGTTTCTGAGTGGAATTTTTCAACTCAATTCTAAAGCAACTATCTTAAACTGATAACCAAACCAAGGTAGTTTTTGGCATACATACTTAAGTTTAATGACAATTAAATATTAAGAAGCTGATTTGACAATGAAGGCAGAAAGTGATCATTGGAACCCTCAAAATTCCCAAAATTTTCAAGTTTATAGCTACAGCAAAGAGTAGCTTTAACAAATAAAAGCTTGTAACTAAAATTTTTTTTGTAAAAAACTCGGTGATATTCAGGAATCTTTCAATGAAGAAACACTTATTATATTATAATATATTATAATGTGGCACATGTTTAGATTCCTAAATTAAATGAAGTAATAGGGTTATTTAATTTGAAATGCTAAATTTCTAGTCTTTTATGTCAATGTATCTTCCAATAATCTAATAATCTTCTAATGCATGTTCCAATTGGCAAAGTGCGGGTTTGATACCAGACAGAGGCCTTAAATATCTAAATTTTTCAGTTTACATGTGTACTTTATTTTATTTAGTTAATGAATAATTTATACATACGAACGAAAAACAAATTAATAATAATTTCAAATTAATGTGGGCCTGATTTCAATAGACATACCACTAAATAAGGCTATGTTGAATCCAAAAATCTATACATGAAATTATTGGGCTTCAAAAACTTTTTCCATGTCATGCAATAACATCTTACCAAAATTTCAATTAATAAAGACTGGTAATGTATACAAATTTATTTTTGTATGACATTAGTAAAAATATCAGGTGATTTTAACTTTAACACATGTAACCCATTTCTTTACATCTGTACCTCAGAAGCAAAAAACTGTAAGTGCCTCAGTCACCATTTTACACAATGAACGATTTTGTGTTATAATTTGTGATGTGTGGACTTTTACGATCATTTAAATTAAAACAATAAAAAATATGAATTATCACTTTTATTTATATTAAAATAAAGTTATTCTGCATTAACATTTTGAACAATTACTTTTTTAATTTTTATTTATTAATACTTAAAACAAAAACTTAAAAAAAACTGCATTCACTTACAGTGTTATACTAATATACGATTGTAGACTTATTACAGATACGACATTAAAGTATTATTTTTCATTGTTTAGTTTTAAGATTTTTTTACACAAAACCTTTTTTACATCCATACATACATACATATCTTCACGCCA
>NJDD01005912.1:0-12166 GCA_002245505.1 Calephelis nemesis
TAAGCATTAATGTCAAGCGATACGAAGTTTGCTGGGTCAGCTAGTATATTTATATTATTTGAAAACTACATGACTATTGTCATGTTCAATTGATAAAACAAATTACAACTCTGATGTTTCGATGGAGGTTGATTGAGGAGGAGATGGATTTCGATCAACTAGGCTTAGTTTCCATACTGTTCCATATTTGCACTGTGTTATTTGTTCATGTTCCAGTAAGTTACATTTATGGTAAATATCATTTTCGGGTCACTAACTTATCTCATTTGGTTTTTAAAAGTAACTGCTAATTGCAAAAGTTTGCCTGGGAAAGGGGTTTTATTTTGTACATAAAGATAATCGTAATAATATTTCGTTAAGTAGGTACGAAAGGTTCAACTTCTAAAGATTACCTTTATACTTATTTCTTTATGTATAAGTTAATCATCAAATCGAATGTTGGTCATGTACTAAGTAAAAAGTTTTCAACACTTTCTTATCCCTGAGTGCCGTAGACATATTAACAATATCTTGCGAAGTTCTAAAATATACTGGTGTTTTATTTTACGAGTGTTGCCAGGTAGCTTAACAATTTTCCATTTAACCAAAAGTTAAAAAATGGTTGATCGTTTACAGTTTTTAAACTGAGAAAAACTGTATAGTTTAAAGAGACAAAACTACAGGTTTCCCTTATATAATAATTAATTAAAAAATTGTGACGGAATCAGCAGAAACAATTAGGTATTACTGCAAAAAGTTGGTCTTCACTCAAGTATTTAATAGATTCGTCTTAAATGTTATGTCGTCTGACTTAAAAATTACGTATTATTTATATTAGCCGAACCAGTGAACTCGTATCGCTTGACGTTACTAAGATTATGTATATGAGGAAAAAATTTTTTCCTATGTCCCCTGAAATTTTCCCGGGCTTCCTCTTCATATGTTCCTTCTCCTGACAATAACCAACAAAAAAAAAGAATTAGCAAAGTTAGTCTATCCATCCAGGCGTTGTGCGAGGACCACGTGAAATAGGGATACATTTTTAATGATAGATAATAATTTTAGATAACTGAAAAAGCGCTTAACTAATCGTCATACAATTTATGACGCCTCGTTGGACGAGTGGCTAGCGTAAACCCCTAACTACACTGACTAACCGTGAGGCTCGGGTTCGATTCTCCACGGGGGCAGGCATTTGTGTTATGAACTTTTAGATGTCTTCATTTCCGGGTCTGGGTGTTTATTAAATTTATTCTGGTATCTATTTAAGTATTTCTATGTATTAGTATCGTTGACTAACACCCATAACACAAGCATATAATTTGCTTACTTTGGGGTTAGATTCAATTTGTGTAACTTGTAAAATGAAAATTATTATTTTATTATTAATTATTATCCGAACCTACACCGACCTACATCGAGCTGATAATAAAATGAAATATATTTAATAATGAATTAAGTATTATTACAAATAACATTAAAGTAGTCGTTTATAAAGAGCAGCTTTGAGGGGTATACCCGTAAACATAAAAGAAGCATCAACATCTGACTACTCTGTCGACATTATACGTAGTCTAATATAAATCAAACAATAAGTTAAAAACAAAACTAAATACCCAAATGCAAAAATATCCATCAGACAGGGAAATTAAAATCCTTTAACTTGATACCCCTATTGGTCTGAAAGCAACACAACCAAAATTCATTATTAAATATTCTAAAGTACCCTTTAGTGACACTGACTTACTTAATCGCTTTAGCAACGTAAGTCCCCCTAAAAAAATTGAAAAAAAAGTACCCTTTGTCATGATACCTACCTTTTGAAATCCTCCAAGTTTGTTCCGGTTCTTGCAGGAATCACAAAAATCTACATAATCTCTCCTTTTAAAGAAGTCGAATAAAAATATACCAAAAATACAGATCAAATTGAGAACCTTCACCGATTTTTCGTCAGTTGAAAAACAGAGGCATCTGTTCGTAAATCGTAATGTCACTTTGGGGGTTAAAAATTGGGATTTAGACTGATTTGTTGACGAGAAGGGTCGGTTCTGTTGTTGGCATATTTAATTACAGCTAAACGCTAAATACGACCTTATTGCTGTGACATTTTACGTTAACGTATTATGCAATTATTAATTTCATTTATTTGTTATTCAGACAACAAACATACATTCAACATTTCGAGTTCATATTCAGGATTTGAAAAGCAGTAGTTTAACTTAATCTTAAACTAGTTTTTTCTTGTAACATCACCTACATTCATGGGACGTCATTTACAGACATACCTGTCATGTTACGTTGTCAATCATAATTAATTAGTTTACTGCCTACCCTACCTTCTCAATTGGAACAAGACAACAGTAAGCACTACCGTAGAGAAGATGTGTCTATGCATGACTTAATCACTTACTGCCGCACTCAGAGAAGTCAGTTAACACATAATCCATCACTGAGTCCTAATTCTGTATATGAAATGTTGACTTAACGACTGTTTAAAAGTCAGTCTGGTTGACGACACTAGTGGAACATTATAGTAATGAAAGAGCTTAGGTTTAGACTTAGCTTCGAATTCTTACTTGACATTAATTGAAGAAACTCGGTGAGAGTAAAGTCAAGCAGCTCCTTGGAGCAAATCCAGGTCTTTTACAATTGATCCTTTAAAATCCATTAAAGCAAGCGGTAAAGGCCATCCATTGCCACGAGTTATAATTTGCTCAGTGAGTTGGAAGCCTTAACCTGTATCCAGTACAGTAGTTTCGGTTGAACTGTAAATCAAATTTTTTTTTTATGATATTGGAAGGCAAACAAGCAGACGGATTTCCTGATGGTAAGAAATTCACGCCGCCTAGAGACACCAAAGGTGGTAATGGTGCGTTGCCAACCTGGGCCGGGATGTTAGGCCTCTAGCAAAAGTAAGTTTACCGGCTACCTTACCCTCCGAACCGGAACACGTCATGACGTTATGGCGGCAGGAATAGGTATGGCGGTAGTACCAATCCGGGCGAGTCGCTGCTAAACTCTACCACCTAGTCATAATTCACGGTGTTAGTGACGATGAGCCGATGCTCGCCTTTTACGAGCTGCCTGGCAAGGAAGGCAGATGGTCTAATCTGCAAAGGAGCCCGTACCAACACGGAGGACCATATATTTGTATAAATCGCAATTCTATCTATTCAAATGTTTCCTCTGCACCGTGCAGTTGTTTTGCAAAATGTATAATAAACTCAAATTTTTATTTCGTATGCATGCAAAATAATTTATTCATCAAATACTAGCTGACCAGACGGACGTTGTTCTGTCTTAACTATGAATATTTAATTAAAATACGCTTTTATGTGGTACTTTCGTAGGAAACTTCTCCTGGTAATAAATAACAGATCAAAAGAAGAATTAGCAAAATTGATTTATCCTTTTAAGCGTGAGATACTTAACGAAGGAAAATAGATATTAATTTATAAATTAATAAACGATCCTCGTAAGTTTTCGGGTGAAATTTGATTTTGAGTTAAAGTGTCAAATATAAATCCTAGTTAGACGCCAGAGATACGTGCAAGTTGCCCC
Source organism: Calephelis nemesis (assembly GCA_002245505.1). Taxonomy (NCBI): domain Eukaryota; kingdom Metazoa; phylum Arthropoda; class Insecta; order Lepidoptera; family Riodinidae; genus Calephelis; species Calephelis nemesis. The sequence goes on from NJDD01005912.1 coordinate 3,541, forward strand.
AAGAAGACTTACGTTTCTAACTACGTCTATGTATGTTTGTTACTAAAATGTATAGTTATTAGATCCTTACATACAGGATTGCCAACTTGGATTTTGAAAAATGCGTAGGCCAGATCACAAAAGTACGTAGATTTAGTAGAAATTACAAATGAAAAGTACGTAGATCTACGTATTTTTAGTACGTTTTTAAAAGCTCGATCTTTATGTGTGTAACAAATCTTTACACGTACGTTCATCAATATAAAGTTCATCGGGTACTATTATGTCAACATTTCCATGTTTATGTAGGTACTATGTACTGTTTCTTTTTCATTTTCTCACTTTGATTGAACAAAACTGCACAAAATGCAACTTCAACTGATTAATTTTGTTCTATAATATATAGATACCTACATTAAATTAAGTAATTTTTTAAACATTTTCTATATTTATATTTGCGTTAACAAAAAATGGAGTGTATTTTAGACTGTACATAATATGTTTTAGATAGGTAAATTAAGAGTTTAACTAGAACTGAAATAAGAATTATATAAAAAAGTACCTATTACGGTTAGATAACACTAAGACGGTATAGATAAGTTTATTCAAGTGTTCGACTTTACACATTTTTTTAACATACTGTCTCGAAAATAATGAAATTAGTCTAAATCGTTACTAATTAGTTAATTCATAAATTTTGAGGGAAATTACGTAGATTTTAAAGTGAAGTGCGTAGATATGCAGGAAAGACCAAAAATACGTAGATCTACGTAAAAAGACGGAGACTTGGCAACGCTGCTTACATGTGATATTGGCGTTCTGTCGTACTGATCATCTCAATCACAAATTACTCCTCTTTTGTTAGCTGCAGACCCAGATTCAAATGTATGCACCAATTTCAAGATGTAGTTTTGATTTGTAAACCGTCACTTATTTTTGTTGTTTTGTGTCTGTTTCGATTAGTTGACAAAATGAACTAACTACTTGAAATATCCCGTTATTTAAACAACCGAAGCTGGTCAATGACTCTACACGACAGCGCTAGACCGTACACTGCATAACAGTCGGTTAAAAACTTAAAAGAGCTAAATTTGAAATTTTGAGACACCATCCAGAATACTCTTCGAACCTCTCTCCAAAAGTTTTTTTTTATCTATAAAAGAGAAGGCAAACGAGCAAGTGAGGCACGTGATGGAAAAGTCCGCCTTCCGCAACACCAGGAGTATCACAGATGCGTTGCCGACCTTAAAGGAATGAGTACGCTCTTTTCTTGAAGATCCCTAAGTCGAAATCGTTTGAGAGCACCGCTCTGGATAACTGATTCCACAACGATGTTATGCGAGAAAGAAAAAAAGAAAGAAAATTAGTTATTTGCGGAATATGTGTGTAAATGAGATGTTACAAAAATATTTAAGTATATCAACATATTGTACCACATTTTGGTGTGCAATTATTTTAATATTGTTAAAAAAAATATTATTTAATTACATACGCTTTAAATCTTAAGCCTATTATTTATATTTATAACTAGTTTAATTATTTGAAAAATGAAATTTATTTGCCGAAAATGTGTGTAAAAAACTATAACAAAAGACATTTGTTAATACCAACATATTCTACGAAATTATGGTGTGCAAATATTTTTGAAATTATACCAATTTATTATTGAGATTTGTAACGTATTATGTTTCAAATATTTGAACAAAATTTTAAAATATAATTAAGTTGAACCCTAACTACCATAAGCTGCCACCGTTTCCAAGCCCAGCCAGTCAGGAGAAGAAACGGCGAAAGAAACTCCTCGCCAACCAAGAATATATAACATTATTTGCTATGAAATTAATTTTAGGAAAATAATTATCTATTAAACTTTTCTGCAAAAAAATCGTTTACACTATAGTAATACGACGTAAGAAATGTCTTTGGAATCGCACCGTTGTAGATCGTCACGCATCAAGATGATGGGCATGATGCTTTAAACTCTGTCGCGATGTCCATGAATAATAGCGTAATGATGAACTTAATTTTTTTGTTTTTTAAGAAAAAAGTCGTTTTTGCTGTAGTTCAAATTTTCACAAAACCAAGCCATTTATATAAATTCATACTTAGAAGTAAGACATAAGCCAAAGCTTTACTCGCTTAACCATACCTTTACTTTCAAACTTCGCTAAAGATTAAGTAAGTTTGTTAAGTTGTAGTTTAGAAGTCGAAAAATAATTTGTCAGAGGCTTTGCTATAATAGGTTATAAAAACCCTTAAAACAAAGAAACAAAAAAAAAACATTTAGGTTTAGAAGTGTGACTAAGATACATATTTTCAGTAGTAATAGTAAAAAGTACATTAAGTTTTATCCGATAGTATTGTTATGTATTCTTAAACTAACAGAAAACAAAACTCTAGCTTTCAAAGTTATTCCTATATGTTTTCTTTCAATATGTTTCACAGAAAAGGCGAAGTTATTTTATAAGTAGAATCTAGACTAGGGGCAAAACTTTGCCGGCGTTAGTTTTTATAATTTTCTTCGTTTAAAAATTACCTCCCCGTGACAGGTATGGTATAACATCCATGTGGTAGAAAAATAACAAAAATCACAGGCTTGTTGACCTAAGCTTATCTTCAGCCAACAATTATATGTGATCTGAAAGTTTAGTACTGCCCGAGGCGAGTAAGCACGTTAGTACTGTTACATATGTTTTTCTTCTCGACAGAGCCTGCTTTCCGCTCGGGCTGTCCTGTAACTTTTTTTTTATGATATTGGAAGGCAAACAAGCAGACGAATTTCCTGATGGTAAGAAATTCACGCCGCCTAGGGACACCAAAGGTGTTAATGGTGCGTTTCCAACCTGGGGCCGGGATGTTAGGCTTCGAGCAAAAGTAAGTTTACCGTCTACCTTACCCTCCGAACCGGAACACGTCATGACGTTATGGCGGCAGGAATAGGTAAGGCGTTGGTACCAATCCGGGCGAGTCGCTGCTAAACTCTACCACCTAGTCAGAATTCACGGTGTTAGTGACGGTGAGCCTTTGCTCGCCTTTTACGAGCTGCCTGGCAAGGAAGGCAGATGGTCTATTCTACAAAGAAGCCCGGACCAACACGGGGAAATGGAACTGGGATTTTAGGCCTATTATGCTCGACGGCCGGCTGCCCTACCCTTCGAACCAGAACATGACAGTAATTATGGCAGCAGAAATAGGTAGGGTGGTAGATCCCTACTCGGACAAGTAGCACAGCACTCTACCACTAGTGGTATTGTTAGCGTTGACTTATATTTGAACTAGCACTCGCCTGTTACGAGCTACCTGGCATAGAGGCAGATAATCTATCACACTCAACTGTCCCGGACCAACACGGGGAAAGACATAGAAAACTAAATAAGTTTTCGTCTTTAAGAATTGTTCTAATTATTAAATACTAGCTCAGCTAATAAACGTTGTCCTGCCCCGAATACGAATATTGTTTTTTTGTAAGTATAATATTTTATTCAAAAATACATAGTGTTTTTTTATATGAATCTCCTCCCAACAATAACTAACACAACAAATAATAACTAGCAAAATTAGTCCATCCATTCAGGAGGATTTTTTAAATAATATTATTTAAAACTCATTAAGATTATTAAAACTAAGAGAATGAATTCAAAAATATAATTAAACGGGTGAAAAATGATATTACAAAACTTTTCTATTTTTTTCTCTCTATTTTGATTCCACTTGTTGGATTTAGTCCATGTCTTCAACTTCTTAGACCATTATATAACGTAGCCCCAACTACATGAAACATGATATGACTCTATAGTTTTGCCTCTAGTCTAACAGACCCTAAACTTTTTAATTATACAATATAATGGCATCTTGGCTTCTCGACATGAAGAAATATAATGTTCACTCCATATCTACAACTTTAGGGTTGTTGGTTCTAAGTTTGTTACTTCATAAGGGTAAATTCTAATAGCAAATAGGAAGAATACCTTTTTAACCGACTTTGAAAACAGGAGGAGGTTATTCGTTTGACTTCTATATTTTGTTTTATATGCCTATGTTACGTCTCTCTGACATTTCTAAGCCGTTTTCAAAAATATTTTTGAAGTGAAAACTTTAGCGGCGTTGCGCACTTTTTTGAAATGGGTAAAAACTTCTAAACTCGCGTCAGGACACGTGACCTGATCGAAAATTCGTAAGACGTCGCAGGGCGCTTGCGTGAATGTTCGTGTTGTCATGTTTGTGTACGATAACGCAATAAATGAATATAATTTTTTACCAAATAAATTATAGCACTTTCAAACTAATCAATAAAGCAATTCGTGCAAAATTATTCCCTAACCATCCAAAATATCAAAAATGGACAACGTTAATATTCAAGTTTTCACTTTTGCTGGCACTCCCGGAGTGCAACCTGTCTTTTTTTTATTTTAAGACCTTAATTCCTAGTTGGCGATAAAGCCACCAAGTTTTGATCTAATTATGGAATCCTTATTGAGTTTTTGAAGTTATACTTCTTTTGGCGCGTTAGGAAAAAATGATGAGGGTAAATTTTTACGATGCGCGCGCACACCGTCACGAAAAACCGACATGATGGAGTTAGCTATAGATAACATTTTAGTTTTTCAAAAAAAGGTACCAACAAAGTAAAAGTAAGGACATCTACGTATGTTTGCGTGAGAACTGACAACTGTATTCACAATATTTCTTTATTTCTATGGTTGGTGTCATTTTGTCTACAAATGTAAAATAAGGCAAAAGATAAAATGTTAAAAAGATTTTTATCTTATTACGCCGAAGAAGTATAACTTCTAACGCGTGTACATAAGTACACACTCATTTTTTTATACAGTTAAAATTATAAAAATGTACCACATTCTGTCATTTCGATATAGTGAATATACATTTAGAAAGTTTCATCAAAAGGCGGCGATAATCTCTCAGGTTTCGTGTTCGATTTGCCTGCGAAATGAATTTCGGTTTCAGTCACGCGATAGCCATTCCCCGAGCTGCACAGTACCCTCTGTAAGCTGGTAGTGGCTGTCGGACATGCAAAATGAAATAACTCAGGAACTTTTTATGGAAAATGTGGCGAATGGAAACCAATGCAAATTTTTGTTTAGTTTTTCCCGTGTAGGTCCGGGCTCTTTTGCAGAATGGACCATCTGCCTTTCTTTGTCAGGCAGCTCGTAAAAGGCGTGTACATGCTTACCGTCACTAGCACCGTGACATCTAACCATGTAGTCGACTCTTACAACGACTCGCCCGGATTGGTAGCACCGCCTTACCTATTCCTGCCTCCATAATGTCAGCGCTTGTCGTTGACGTGTTCCAGTTCAAAGGATAGAGTAGCTGGTAAACTTACTTTTGCTCAAGGCCTATCATCTCGGCCTATGGTTGGCAACGCATCATTACTACCTTTTGTGTCTCTAGGCAGCGTAAATTTCTTACCATCAGAAAATCTGTCTGCTTGTTTGCCTTCCAATATCATAAAAATATTGTGAAAAAAGAGATATGTCGATGACTGTTTTACCATATCTTAGTGAGTGAAGGCGTTCCGTTCCGCTCATATAATATATTGTATTAATAGTTACTCGCATATAGTATCGTTGCTAAAACCGATTCTACGGTCTATGTGACATGAAACAATTTTCTTGTTCCAGCAGTAAACATTTTCTTATTTTCATGGTTCATGTGATGGATGAATAATTTGTAAGTTGCGTTACCAATATTATAAAAAAAAAGTATCTTCACGCCCATATCCCCGAATAGGTAGGCAGAGGTACAACCAAGGCACCCACGACTAGCCGAAGACACTAAGTCCCGCAATGTGATAGGTGGCAATCCTATCGCCAACCGGGCACATTTCCAATCCCGACCAACATTTTGTTATTAGAAAATTGGAAAAGTCCAATTTTCTTTTTGATGGCCAACCCGGGATTCGAACCCGGGACCTCATGCATCCAACACCCGGACCGCTAGACCACAGAGGCGATCCAATCTTATAGAAATAAAAAATCTCTTTTTTTAAGGTTTCTTTTACGTATTGTCTTAGAAACGCCTCCGATGCTTGGTGTATGCCCACAGTAAGTACAAAACAAAATGTGTATCGTATCGCAACAACTTTTATTTGAAATAGCTGATGATTGAAAGAGATAAGAGCCACTTATGATAAGATATTCTTTAAGGAAAGAATGAATTTAAACGGACAAACCGATTTTAATTAATTCTAGGATATTAATAAAGTTAGAGAAGGACACAGCTGCTTTTTTTCAGACATCTCAGCAGCTGCTTGCTTTCTAAACGAGAGCTAAAGATTAGATTTAATAAATATTACTCGTCCGGTTAGAAAAGCATCATCTTGCTTCTTTCAATTTGACTCATTTAAAGTTAATCTGTTTCTTTTATTTCATTTTGTTTTAAAATAATTTTATTGATATTGCATGTGTTATATTTCTTCTTTTTTTGTGTATTAAGAGCACCATTGTACAAAATTTCTTTGATTATATCTTCTTAACTTAAGGTTGCCTGGAAGAGATCACTATTTTGGCGATAAGGCCGCCTTTGTGTATCACTTAGTTTTAAGTTTCTCTAAATGTATTTTTTTTATGTATTTTGGTGCACAATAAAGTGTTATTCTATTCTATTCTTATCTTGCCTATTCCTGCTGCCATAATGACAATGTATGGTCCAGAGGGAGTAGGTAAACGCGCACATTTACACAAATGAGCCAACACCTCGTCCACAAACCCACAACGTGCCTACCAATAATGCATATAGACCACTGATAACTGTTTTTCCCCGTGTTGGTCCGGGCTCCTTTGTAGAATAGACCATCTGCCTTCCTTGCCAGGCAGCTCGTAAAAGGCGAGCATAGGCTTACCATCACTAACACCGTGACATCCGACTAGGTGGTAGAGTTTGGCAGCGACTCTCCCGGATAGGTACCACCGCCTTACCTATTCCTGACGCCATAACGTCATGACGTGTTCCGGTTCGGAGGGTAAGGTAGCCGGTAAACTTACTTTTGCTCGAGGTCTAACATCCTGGCCTCTGGTTGGCAACGCACCATTACCACCTTTTTGGTGTCTCTAGGCGGCGGGAATTTCTTACCATCAGGAAATCCGTCTGCTTGTTTGCCTTCCAATGTCATAAAAAAAATCATATATAAAATACTTTAATACGCGGGTCGAGCTGCGGGTACTACCTAGTTCATTACATAGAAAGAAACGAAACTTACCTGATAACACAAATACACAAAACAATACTTGGTATTTATATTAACCTGCGGTAAAATATTTATACATTCGTAAAATTTTCACAGCTCGTTTGGTACAAAGATTATCCCTGTACGAAAATTGTATATAATTCCCATTATCAAAATCACCCTGCCGTAATTAAGCACGGTGTACGTGTGTGAGACGGGCTGGTCCCACGCAGTACGTGCGGGAGTTCGTTTACTTTACAAATTGAATGTTACGTGCCGGCCCGGACTGGCGGTGGGGGAAATTGGGGAAAAACACTGTAATGAAAAACACGTACTCCACTCGGAATATGGGTAAATGGAAATTCTTTTTATATACGAGTATGGCGGAAAATTGACGGGTGTTTAAACAATGTTTTTTTTTATTTACTCTTCTTGTGTACCAAATATACACAATTTGGTGATAAAAATTGATCCTATTTCGTACTTGTTCCTGTCGCCATAACTTCAGTGTTCGCCATTATCTTGTTTTACAATGGAGTGTAGGTAGCCAGACTTGCACACACGGTTACAGATCCCTGCTTTGTGATACCAATAAACTTTTTAATTGTTACAACCACATACATTTTTGTTTTATTCCCGTGCCTTATTTATTAAACCCTTACTTATTCACGTAAAATACTTCTAAATCTAGTGAATATAGAAGGTACGAGTAGGTATCGAGGAGGGTTTATTATTTTCTAGCTGTTTCCCGTAACTTGCTACATAGGTGCCTCAATGACTTTTTATGGTAACTGATAGGTACGTCATACTTTTCCGGAGTAAAAGATGTGCAAAATTCTGATCATGTATAGATTTAATTTTATTTTTGACCGCCTTGTTGATCGAGTGGCTAACGTACGCGCCTAACTACACCGACTAACCTCGAGGCTCGGGTTCGATTCCCGACGGGGGCAGGCATTTGTGTGATGAACATTTAGATGTCTGCATTTCCGGGTCTGGGTGTTTATTAAATTTATTCTAGTATCTGTTTAAGTATTTCTATGTATCTATTAGTATCGTTGACTAACACCCATAACACAAGCATATAATTTGCTTACTTTGGGGTTAGATTCAATTTGTGTAAGTTATCCAGGGATATTTATTATTTATTTATTTATTTATTAGGTACTGTTTTCTTACAATATGTACTTATAGAGCAAAAGACCTTACCACTAGTTTACGGCTTGTCAAGTTTACTATACTCGCTACCAACTCTGTAAGTTACTTGTATGAAAACTAATAACAGCGCCTCTATTGGTAACTAAGGAAAACATATTTTAGACCAAAAGTGTCATAGATTTCGGCATGGAACTCACCGAACGTAAACCAACTCATGGTAATAGAGCTTACCTCTACCCTCAGATGGAACGCGAAAAGAGCGTTGTCGTTATTTCAGTAGAAAAGAATGAGGCGGTGGTACAA
>NJDD01005920.1:0-15997 GCA_002245505.1 Calephelis nemesis
GTTGTATATTGTACTGTATTTCGAATATTGGTTAGGCTAACGGTTGTAACAGCTGTTACGAAATAGTAGGTATGTATGTAGTAAGACCCGAACTTGCCTAGCCCCTTCCCCACTTCTCCATGAAATGCCTTTTGAGGGGCTACTATTTTTCGTAGGTCACTCAGGTATATAATTGTTCTTAAAATAGTTATAAATAGACATCTACGCATATAATTTAAAGAATATTCGACAACTTTCTCCAAATATTGTAAATGTCTTATTAAATATTAATTTTACTAACCTATTTATTTTGTTAATTATTGTAGTAAGTCTTTTTAATTGAAAAAAATTGCAGCAATCACATTTTTGAAATGAAATTATTTATGATAATTAAAAAAATTCAAATTCGAGTTTTTTTCGATTTTTTGCATTTTCTGTGAAGATTTACTATAGTAACATATACATTTTTTCATCATCGAAAAGTAGAGATTTCAACGAACAGAAAAGATACCAACTTTTTGAAAAAAGCTGATATTTTGACGGGTGACTTTTCGATTGAAAATTAGGGTGTTTTTTCGATATTAATTCAAAATTAGGTGAAAAAATAAATATTTTTAATCAAATAAATTACAGGGTATTTGGGACATAAAAAGGTAAGTTTTCACCAAATTTCGTTAAAAAAAAGAAATTTTTGTAAAAGATAAAAATAAAAAACCAAAAACTTGGTTTTTTGAATTTTGCACATAAATTTTGAGGTTATGTGAAAAAAGTGTTAAGACAAAAGTTTTAGATCTTTTTATTACCTACAACTTTGCCATGTGACTTTTTTCGATAGGACTTTTAGTTTTGCCGGAAATTAAGATAAACCATTTTTAACCCTTAAACTCCCCCCACCTCCCACTTCCCGAAATCGGATCGTCCGTAATTTATTTTTCCTTTCATTTTGATCATATTCTCCTCCTTTTCTAATGGGTTTAATCCTACTACTATTTTATTTCACTTTTTATTATTTTTAAAAGCTTCTACCCTAGTCTAACAGTACAATACAGTTTTTTAAACTCTTGTCATCAAGCAGTTTCTCAATTGCCAATGATGAATGTGTGAATTACATTTAATCTTAATACCTACAAATAAATAAAAAATCGCCTCTGTGGTCTAGCGGTCCATCGTCGGACGTGTCTTCTTGAGGTCCCGGGTTCGATTCCCGAGTAGAGCAACTAAAAACTAGAAAATGCGAATGTTCAATTTTCTTATAAAAATATCGTTGCCCGCCATTCAATTTGTGTCCGGTTGGCGATAGGCTTGCTACTTATCATATTGTTGGGACTTAGTGTCTTCGGCTAGTCTTGGGTGCCCTGGGTGTGACTCTTTGGAGATAAAGGCGTGAAGATACTTTACTTTACATATAAATTACGCGTGATTAATCATGTTTGTCCGCGATGGTCTCTTAAACTACTTAACCAATTTTAATCAAATTTGCACATCGTGTGCATTTTGATCTAGCTTTAAATAGGTATATGATAGATTACATCTCAATTTAATAAAAAAAATACCATCTGCGTTAAATCGGGACAGGTAGTTGGTATTGTATAAACATTTTTGTTGTCTAGTTTCTTTTCTCACAGATTATCGTAGAAATGATACGATAGTGTCTCGGGCTAAGAATATCCTCATAAATTATGAATTAACTCACGTACGTCTGTGTTGAACTGGAGTTATCTTTTTAATTCTTTAATAACTCTAATTTGAGTTATACTGTTATCTTTACCGCTATAACAATAATTTATAGTTCAAGTAGGTATGAAAGGTCAAAGTGTATTGTACCCTTATATTTTACTCTTACTTGTTCATATTCATTTTTTGCAACAAATATTTACATCTATATTAGGCAAGTACGTAAGCCTACTTCGCACTAGGCTAGTAGACTAAAAAGTCGAGTAGCTAATAATATAGTGGCTAAAAAATAACTAGGTACGTTAAAAAAAGACGGGTTGCACTCCGGGAGTGCCGGCAGTAGTGAAATATTGACGTTGTGCATTTTTGATATTTTGGAATGGTTAGCGAATAATTTTGCACGAATTGCTTTAATTATCAGTATGAAACTATTATCATTTATGCACAAATATTATTTTGATATCAATAACCTGCGATTGACTTGACAAAAACTCGCTAAAGTCAGACTACGTGTGATGTGATGGCTAGGAGCGTCGTCATATTATCTGCACAACGAACATTGCTCGTCTACAAATAAAGCTTATTTTCCAAATGGAACAAATAGAGCAATGTCTGTTGATATTATACGTATCTATCATGTTGTCTTGTGAGAATGTAATGGTAGGTACATTACTGCGTATTATCCATTCCGAATCCTATACTCTTCGGAAATATCTAAGCAATACAAAAACAGCAATAAATCTAAGTTTTATTTTAGATTTCGCGCAAGCGCCCTGCGTCGTTTACGAAATTTCAGGTCACATGTCCTGACGCGAGTTTAAAAGTTTTTTCTCTTTCCAAAAAAAAAGTGTGGAACGCCGCTAAAGAAGTTTTTAAAGAAGTTTTGGAATGACTAAATTGTTGCTAATCTCGCGATTTTATGCAACTTCACCTAGCTTTGTGGGCCGAGCAGAGTGCTCAGCCCGAGACATCCTTATTTAAATGCATGGGGCCGTTAGCTACAACGCCAGCACCAAGGGCTGTCTCCCGGGAGACCGTACCTCGACTTGGTGCTGCGTTCTGGTTACTGGGTGGATTGGAAGGAGGAATATTGGCGGCTCGTTGCCCGGCGTTAGGCGCCGGGCGCAAGAGAAGTCTTCGTCGCCGAGACCGGAGGCGACGGTGTCGTGTGATGTTGTTTTTACTTCAAAAAACCGACTTCAAAACTAAAAAGTAAATAATAATAAAGATGTAATATTAATTATATACTACCTATTATTTATATGTGCTATTTACTAATAGGTTTTGAAGTAGTAGGTAGGGTAGGTTTGAAGTAGCACCTTAAACTAATAATTATATTAAAAGTAAGTATTAAATTGGTCAACTAAAATATTAGACTAGTGCGAACTAGGCTTTAGAGCCGAATTTCGGCTATAGTTATCGTGACATTCGGCACTCGAAACACACCCACCCCGCAAGGAACTTGGTGTGTGAGTATGAGTCCGTTAATTTTCCGCGTGAAAATACGGTCAACAACTAAAGTGTGAATTTTATAAAAACTCCTGCAATTAATTAAAAGTATCTTCACATCTGAATCCCCGAAAAGGTTGACAGAGGCATAACAGCTAGTACATACACTCACGATTATCCGAAGACACTAAGAACCACAGTGTGATGGTGACAAAGTCTATCTTTCTTCTTCACCTTTTTTTAGGTTGTCTGATTTGGAAATAGAACCTGGCACCTCAAGGAGTTAAGTCCTTCGCCGGATAGCTAGACCACAGAGAGGATCTGTTTTTTAACTGTCTCTGCAACTGAGCCATTAGTATATCTACATATTGACGATATAATATAGATGATTACCTACTGTTATACAACTAATGCAGTATTGAAATATTTTCAAGGGATTCCCCATAGTCAAATTTCTCAGCTATATTTTATTAGTTAACAATTATTGTCATGGCGCATGAAAGAAATAAGGAAATTCATTTGTATACACAAAACGCTGCAAACATTTGAACTCATGACAACATTAATCTTCTCTTTACATTGGCAACACTTAAAGCTGAGAACATAGCAACAATTTATTTAATGGTATATTTACTGTAACAGCTTGTAAGTCATTAAAAACTTATTTTAATTTGTTTCTAAATTGAATTCTTGCCGAAGACGTTTGAAAAGGAACTCATGCTGTTCTTTATCGAAAATCAATCACGATCGGTGTAAATCATAATATAAAGTAAATCAGTAATGACTTTAAAATGAAACGCTTAAAAAAAAGAAATACGTAGTTGTTCTAATCGCCTCTGTGGTCTAGCGGTTCAGGCGTTGGACTTCACTGCATGAGGTCCCGGGTTCAAATTCCGGGTCGGGCAACAAAAATAAATTTGGGTTTTCCAATTTTCTAATAAAAAAAAATTTGCCCGGGATTGCATATGTGCCCGGTTGGCGATAGACTTGCCACCTATCACATTGTGGGACTTAGTGTCTTCGGCTAGTCGTGGGTGCCCTGGTTGTCCTCTGCCTACCTCTTCGGGGATATGGGCTTAAAGATACATTCTGGTTATTCTAGAAATAGAAAATCGTTTACTTTACATAGACCTTATTATATTTGATATTTGTTATGTACTCGTCAGAATTCTGGAACAGGGGCTCCTTATAAAATAGGGTTTTTTTTATTCTATCTATTCTATCAATAATCAATATTGACTAAACGAAATTGAAAACAATAGGCCACCTGCCTGTAAATGGTTACAGTGCGCTTCCAATTTTTCCGAGGACATTCTAGTACATGACATTTTTTAATACACTGTTGGTAGATTTAAGTAAGGCAGTGCTTAGCATGGGAAAATACCTTTAAGTATTATATTTTGTCAAAATTTAAAAGTATGATGAATGAGAAAAATGCATGCCTGCTTGATTCTGAACCTGAATCTCAAAAGTTAGCAAAATTTTAACCTCAAAATGATTTCAACTTACCTTAAAAGTTTTATAATTACTAACGTTCAACTTTGAACTCTCTTATTTTATAAAAAGAAAACATATTTTCTACTGTTACACATAGTTTACTAATTATTTATCCAAATAAAAAAAAACAAATTTTGGTGACCACAACTCTATTTAAGTATTTTTAAATTAACTCCATAAGAGTAAGGGCATGTCTATCTTAGTCGAAGTAGAAGTTATGGGCGTACAATGAACATTACTGGAGTTTTTTTTATTTATAGTAATTATTTATGTAAGATACCGCCAACCGCCATGTTTATTTGTTTTGCAATGACGAAGTGTTGTTGAGATGGATTATTTATATAAACAATTATCGAGTGACATGTTCAAATACCCCGGTTCAAAATAGCTTAATAAACCAGTGGTTCCCGAAGTTGTTTAGGTTTCGACCCATCTAAAAAAAGTTCCCAATCTCGAGACCCACCTGTAGGACATTTAACTGTTACCAATATGAAAAAAGGACTAAGGTTGAATACACTTTTTTATAATTTTAATAATTCATTTATTTAATTAAATAACTACATCAAAATTAAAATTTTAAAATGTTAAATAACTACATTAAAATTAGGTGTGTTATCGGTAGGTTGGTGTGTTATTCTACAGGCAGGGTCCACTCAATATTCTTTTGCGACCCACCAGTGGGTCGCGACCCATAGTTTGGGAAACCCTGCGTTAAACTATGATGATCATTTGCCACGTCTTCCAAAGTGATAGACGCACTTTGATACACACTTATCAGCCAAATTGTTGTTATTCACATCCTTAAATGATCGTTGACCCCGTGTTGTTCCTTTTAATCGAATAGAAAAAAAAGTCAAAAGTGATTTATTCTGGGGTTTTAGGTGTTAAACTGGAAATAGTAGATAGCGCCGGTTAAGAAATTATAAAATATATTCTTACTTATTTATTACCTTTTGTATGTTTGTTTTGATTGTATGAGTTTTTGTTTATTTAATAAATGCAACTGTTAATGAAAGAGGCGATTGATCGCATCGAAGATTATATCGGTCCGTTTTTATGGTTTCAATCTGGGGTTTTAGGTGTTAAACTGGAAATAGTAGATACATCTTCTAAAATATTAGTCTCTAAAACCTGCTGAGTAGGCGTACAGATTTATTATAGAAACTAGCTGTTAGCCGCGGATTGAATTAAAAACAGTATGAATTACTTACTCCTGTTTTAAACATATTTTTTTAATGAATAGTCCATTTATAAGGAATTTCATACAAATTTTCAACCCATATTTAAACCTCTTAGGAGTAGAATTAGCAGAAACGCTTAAATACGTATTTACTCATTTTTTTTAATATGTAGCCTGAAAATAAAGTCTCATGTTTCTAAGTCAAAAACAATGGTGTTCCATACAAACTTTTAACCCCTATGTCACCCCTTAGAGGTAGAATTTCCAAAATTTCTTCTTTAATGGGTGTCTACTCAATAAAACTAATATATTCTCCAAATTTCATGGCTTGTTTAGGTGTTACTTGAAAACAACGTTACTTAGGTTTGTGCCACACTGTTGTAAAAAAAATAAGATTATTTTTATGTATTCTTTATCTTTATTTTGTACTTTTACGACTTCTTGGTCAATTCTGAAACGACTTGAAAAATATTGTTTTCATTTGGGAGAGCCTATTTTCGAGGTAGTTGGCACGAGGTAATTGGCACCTAGCCTGGATCTGATAGGAGTCCGAGGGAAATCGAGTCGTCTTCCTATTTCAATTAAATCGAAGTCAGGTTTGCTGCGCTAAAATTATTTTATTCGTAATAGCCCAGTACATTGACACGCACCCACCTGATGATAACCTGATGGAAAGCGATGTTAAAGATGGTGATGTACTCTTTAATGATGTACTCAACTAAAAGAAGCCTATAGCTCTAGCTGTAAAGACGTCCTAAGTTATATTTTGTCAGAAACACTGCTTAGAATCTTCCTCTCTGTAGAATAGACCATCTGCCTCCCTTCCTTCGTAAGAAACTAGCATAGGTTAAATAGGTCCATTACCAACAAGAACATTGGTAGTGCTTGTAATTTGTGGCCTATGATTTGGTGTAGGTCAAATCTTATTTGTAATGTATGAACCATTTTGATCAAGCTAGCTTTCAAACAAAAAAATCGCATACAAATTGGTCCATTCGTTTAGTAGTTGTAATGTCAAAGATATATACAAATACACACACACAAACACACACAAAGAGTTAGCGGCAATGTGAACGCTTTGAAAGTACGCTCTTCGAATGAAAAAAATAATTCGGTTCAGAAATTTCGGGTTTATAGATTAGCATTCATAAAAGCAGTACAACCTATTATTACCTCTTTCTTTTAACGAAGGCGTCGGTTCAGATATTACAAAATATATTCTTACCTATTTATTTATATACTTTTGTAGGTTTGTTTTGATTGAATGATTTCCATGATTTAATAAATGCATCTGTCATAGAAAGAGACGATTGATCGCGTCGAAGATTATAATCGGTGCGTTTCTATTTAAACGCTTCTTACGTTTACGCGTCTGTTTATTACATTGTTGTTATATTAATAAAAAAAATAGTAATTAGTATCTTCACGTCCATATCACCGAAGAGGTAGGCAGAGGTACAACCAGGGTACCCACGACTAGCCGAAGATACTAAGTCCCACAATGTGATAGGTGGCAAGCCTATCGCCAACCGGGCACATAATATCCTATCCCAAGCAACATTTTTTTTATTAGAAAATTGGAAAATCCCAATTTTCTTTTGTTGCTCGACCCGGGACTCGAACCCAGGACCTCATGCAGTCAAGTCCAACAACTGAACCGCTATACCACAGAGGCGATATATTAATAATTATCTTTTAAGATTCTTAGGCACTTAGTCGTTGTAGACTAAATTGGCAAGAATAAGGAATTTATCCTCACATTAATCATCCTGTTTTGAGATGGACAAACCAATAAACAGTTGTTATTATGTATTAATAAGTCGCGATAAAACTGCAAAAACCGACTTAGTAAAAGTAAAAGCATCTCCACGCCTATATCCCCGAAGGGGTAGGCAGAGGCACAAGCAGGGCACCCACGACTAGCCGAAGACACTAACGGCCAATGCAAATGTTAATAATGTATCTCAATCTATAATGGATTTCAACCAATCTAGATAGCTGCGTATCCGCCGGTCTATCCCATACCCAATTGCTATATTTATCCAGTCCACAGATATGTTATTGGCAAGCGATAACATAAAAATGGATCGAAATATCAATCTTGGACAGCGAATTTTGGATAAAGATTGATTATTAATATTGGCCGTTAGTCATACAATGTGATACGAGGCAAGCCTGTCATCGCCAACCGGGCACATGTCCAATCCCTACCAACTTTTTTTTTATATTAGAAAACGGAAAATTGAAAAGTTTCCCCTTTCCTACCTCCTCTGCCTGCCTCTTCGGGGATATGGGCGTTAAGAAGGGTCTCCCTTTTTATAAATTTCTAAATGTAATGAGCGTGTTTTATTCTAAAGTTAGTTTCTAATTGAAAAACTTTACGCAAAATCTCCATCTCTTGCGAATTTTACAATAACTTCGGATTAGCAATAGAAAAACGAAGCAGTTTGTATATCTAGTTCACAATAAAATAATTTGAAATAAGAACCTTATCTTCCTGTGCCCTTCATAGAAATCTGCGTACCTGTTTTTTCTTGATAAGAAATGACAGGTATGCAAATTCACGTGAATAAAAGCTGTTAATATCGATACAGAGAAACCATCCACGGGGAATCACTACTTGCAAAGGTTAGTATCAAAGGTGATAAGGTGGATATAACAATGCATTATTATAACACAAATAGAGCTGTTGCTATTTCCGGACAGTGTTTATATTAACAGTACCTATCGATGATTATAAAACTTACTGCTGCAGTTTTTTATCACTCGCTTTTTACCGGAAACGAATCCTCTAAACCGAATTTAGTATTTTTCTAGTCGACTCTTTTGATGTGAAGGGACAACCTTCGCCTATAGACACCATTAATGTTACTGATGCATCTTTATCCTATAGTTGCGAATCTTAGGCATCTGTACTGTGGCATGAATAAGTTGATCTTGCCCTGGTTAAACTAACCTATCACACGTAGGTAGGTAGTATTATTGCCTGAAGTAATGAATTCTTTATATTTTTTGTGACTATGGCCATAGAGACTCAAAGCATATTTTTTTTTTATATTATTTATCGTTTCTTTTAAACCAAATTACATTTCAGTAATGAAATTGTCTGGAAACTTTTTAGAGTTTGTCTAGACAATTTTGTTTTCCCACGACAATAAACCCTTAACACTAACTTATTTTAGACAAAAAAAGTATCTTCACGTCCATATCCCTGAAGAGGTAGGCAGAGGCACAACCAGGGTACCCACGACTAGCCGAAGATACTAAGTCCCATAATGTGATAGGTGGTAAGCCATCGCCAACCGGGCACGTTTCCTATCGCGACCAACATTTTTTTTAGAAAATTGGAAAAATCCAATTTTCTTTTTATTGGCCGACCCGGGATTCGAACCCGAGACCTCATGCAGTCAAGTCCAACATCCGGACCGCTCGACCACAGAGGCGACAGACTTACTTATTTCAAATACTAAAATATGCATTCAAATATACCTAGCATAGTTTATTACTAGTTAGTATGCTATCATGGGTATACATCCTTAGCATCTATAATTTAAAAATAATAAATTATTCCAGCCTAAGAAAACTAGGACTCCATAATAACAAGCAGTCATAGGATTCCTAACATAGCTTACGAGTACAAACGTTTAGAATTTATAAACATTACAAAACTCATTTACATACAGCCAGTGTCACGCGCTTGGCAGAATAGTACAATTTCTTGGTCATGCTATTTCAATTAGATACATAATGTCACATTTGCCAATTTGTTAAATTATTTATTTTGTGTGTGGTGTCTGTGCACCGTATTTTTCTTACAATCGGGAAAACCGCGCTCTTGTTTGTAATCAAGACCTAAACAATAACCAGTTTTCCTCAAAGGGTTTACATTTTTGTCTATGTTCCATTATCCATCCACATTATTTTATAAATGATACTAGCGGCCCGCCTCGGCTTCGCACGTTTATGAAATATATATATAAAGTTTCCTCTTCAATCACTTTATCTATTGAAAAACCGCATCAAAATCCGTTGCGTAGTTTTAGAGATTTAAGCATACAAATGGACATAGGGACAGAGGAAGAGACTTTGTTTAATACTATGTGATATGTAAATTTTTTCGTCATCTATATTTTAAATTAATATAATAAATTAAATTAACTATTTCATCTAGACGATTTTTTTTATTTTAAAGTTACAGTTACCTATTAACTGTTTTGTCGTTTAATAAATTAAACACATGACTAAAAACAAACATTTCTAGACGATTTATTCATTTATTCAAGTGTTAAGTGACGTGCCTTGTTTAAAATCCATAATTGGTAAAGCATTGGCTATTACGTACAGTCACTTATGTCACTGCTTATAACAAATGTGAATTTGTGAATACTATAATAACCTTTGTTTAAATGAATAACAATGTACAAACCAAAGTGTAAATTTGCTGGCTTAAATGAGTAATTTCTTTTAGTTTGGTTTAAGTTGATAAAAGCTTTTTTGTGTTTGGGAAGCTTAGGAGCATTTCGAGTACCATTGTACCTTTTATTTATTGCTTCAAGTAGTAAACGCTTGACTTATTCGAGTGTTCAAATATCCACACTAACATTATAATTTACAAGCTGTTACCCGCAGCGTTGCCTGCGTAGATAATGGTTCCCAGGAACGTTTTTTTGATATAAAAACTATCCTATGTGTTAATCCAAGTTGTGTGTGTCAAATTTTCTTGAAAATCGGTTCAGCAATATTTGCGTGAAGGAGAAACAAACAAATATACAAATTTTCGAATTTATAATATTAATAGGATAAATGCATTTATATGTATGTATGCTCCAAGTCAACTCGGTCAATTATATTACATTACCATGATGTTAATAATATATGTTAGGTTAATAATTTAAGCGCATTAAACTCCAATAAATCGACTTCGATTAAAAATTAAAATAAAAAATAAATTAGTTACATATGTGAATATTTTAAATATTTTTAAAATGTGAATTTAAATATTTTTAATTTATATTTTATTTATTTTTGATTTTTAATTTTCCTGGGATGCGGGAACTTCAATAACTAAATTTACTTTAAATATCAACTTTTGTGAATTCAGGCGACATCCTAACGTCGCCTTATTATTGATTATTTTTTAAGATTTGTCTAGGATTCCATCATCAGATTCAGATTTAAGGTAGGATGTACCTAAATATCTACTGTCTTTAGTTTACCAAGAGAGCATCCGGAGATATTACCATCTGGAGAACCGTACGCTTGTTCGGTAGGTATCTTATTACATAAAAAAAGGCCTATTGGCAAATAAAAACATAATTTCAAAAGTTGGTTAAAAAATTACTGCAAAATCGATCAACATACTTACAAAAATAGTGTAAGAGTCGAACATGTAATCTAATTTTTTATTGGTTGAAAAGGCTGAACTGGTTTGAATGAATTGTAGCATAGAAATAGATTATCCATTGAAGCAAGGGCTAGGGCTACTTTTATCTTGATTTCTCAACGGGTAAGTGTTTAAATAATTGAATACGCGCAACAAGTCGTAGACTACAGACCGATTTCATTAATTTGGCAAATTTCCTGTAACTTTTCGTATAAATAAAATGTATATGGGAATTAATTTTTTAAACAACAGATTACAATGAATCATACTATTCGGAGTATTATTCATTTTAATCTGTGTTGCTAAGTTTCTAAGTTGTTTTTAAACAGAAAATTTGAGTTTCGATGATTTAATTTCCTTTTTATACTTCTCACGTAACCATAATAATATACTTTTATAAATTAAACAGTCTTTAATATTTAATATAAGTAAAGTAACTATAATAAACCTCTGTTAAATAGGCATTTTTATGCGATTTCTTAAAGCAAAACATGTAAAAACACAGAAGAGGGTAACTCTTGAATTTCAATTTTATGCAAATTAGAAATTGGAATAGGATTTGCGCTATTTTGGACTCTTGAACACAAAAAGTGAATTATTTACATTTAGCTAATATTTGTTACATATTATAAAACTATGTCGCTTTCCGCTATCTGTCCCTATATTTGCTTAGATCTTTAAAACTACGAAAAGGAATGTGATGCAATTTTTTTAATAGATAGTGATTAAAGAGGTATAAGATAATAACATAGAAGTATGTTCATCCTTGCGAAATAATAAATTATTAAATCGTATTTGATATTTTTTTAGAACTAAATATTAATGATTCGCTAGTATTGTGATCAAGATCTTGTACACAACGACGAAAATCCGATTCAATTTTCCAATCGCTATGAAATCGATTCGAATCGAAAGATTCCAGAGTAAGTTATTAGGTTACAATGCTGCTATATCGTACATAAGATTTCAACATATTAATATAATAGCACGAGATCTTTCGTATATTTATACAAGTTTCTTATTTATACAAATAACTTATTGAAATTAAGAATTAAACAAGAAAAATCAAATACGTAATATGTGTAGAAGTATTATTGTTACGGTTAAGTTGATTAGTAGATACTTTGGAAAAACATACTGTGATAAATCGTTATCACTACATAGTATAAAATAAAGTCGCTTCCTCTGTCCCTATGTCCCTTTGTATGCTTAAATCTTTAAAACTACGCAACGGGTTTTGATGAGGTTTTTTTAAATAGATATAGTGATTAAAGAAGAAGGTTTATATGTATATTTCATAACCGTGCGAAACCGGGGCGGCCGCTAGTATTATATAAAAGAAAGTAGTGTTAGTTACTCTATACATATTTCAAGAACGGCTTACCCGATTTGGCTGAAAATTGACAGAGAGGTAGTTTAGAATTAGGAGAAGGCCACTTGATACTTTTTACCTCGTCCGACTGTAAGGAAACTAGGTAAAATTTTTTAATTTTTCCCATACAAACTGAACGGGTGAACGAAGTTCGCCAGAGCAGATTGCTTTAGAAAGAACCAATTTGGTGGTTAATTGTAGCATATGATCAAAAAAATGTTAGTAACTACTTAAATATTAATTATTTTTGTCGTCAAATCGCGAAAGTTCTGTCGTCAATTCGTTCATGAATGAACAGTTTTGTCAGTGAAACGTTCGTAGCTGAAAGATTCTGTCGATGGCTCATTCGAAAAAGAAAGGTTTGACGAAATTTTATTTCAGAATCCTATTCAGCTACCACTTATTAGTGGAGTAAGCGTAATAGTTAAATGCGTAGTTCAATGGAATGTGAGGAATGGAAGATTTTTGGATTCGTCATAAAAGGTTGTTGAAAGCATCTAATTAGTTGTAATTTGTACATCTTGCTATACACGAAACATAACAGTCTGGTATAATTATACGTTCATTGAACTTCAAATCAAAAAAGTCCTTTTTTGTCTAGTTTCAAAGCCCTGATGATGCTGGAAAAAGTGAAACCGGTTGACTAAAAAGTAACAGAAAGTGTTAAATAAAGTATACAGTGGATAAGTACAAGTGTAAACTCCAAAAACGTGTATATAGAATGGAATTCCACCAAGTGCCAACGATAGCAAGTATAGATTCAAATAAAATATTACAGGCGTATCGTTGGCTTGTGGTCAGAGTGTTAGGCCTAATGTTCAAAGCTGCCACGCTACTGTAATATGGCGGCAGGAATAAGCGAGGCGGTTAATCCCTGCCCTGTAGGCTTACTTTTGAATCTCGATTTCATGCTAATTAAATATTGGAATCGGATCTGTCATTTTACGTAGTCTTAAACACCAGCTGTTGCTGCGGTGTTTCCCGCGTGGTTATTGGATCCACAGGAACATTTTTCGGTATAAAAACTATACAGTGTGTTAATCCAAGTTACCATCTATATGTATGTGCCAAATTTCAAGAAAATCGCTTCATCATTTTTTGCGTAAAGAAGTAACCAACAAACACAGGAACTTTCGCATTTGTAATAATAATAGGTTAAATTATTTTATCGGATTCGTTGCAATTGTGGAACTAAAATCCGCTATAAGTACTGAGTTCAAGAATACCTAACATGACGTATCCGATTTCAATTTCTAATTTGAATGAAATCGAGATTCAAGAGTAATCCTTCATACGTTACATAGCACTCTACCATCATTGGTTTTGTTGGTGACTCATATAACTTGTGTTATTCCACACAGGGGCTGGACCAACAAGGGGCAACATTTGGCAACTTTTATAACTATCTACTGTTAAATAATGCAGTAACGACTTGCGCCGAAATCGATCCGAATGAATAAAAAAATTAAAGTAAAAAAGTTAACTTCTTGAGTAGTTTACTACCTACCTAGGTAGATACTTACTTACTTTACTTTTGCCCAGGGCTTCCCAAACTGTGCATCGTGACGCCCTGGGGCGCCGTGGCACTGACTCAGAGTCCGAGTCTAGGTACCAGATACTAGACTTGTACTTATTATAACTGGTAACTTTTTTGTGTACGGGGTGCGAGCTGGGATGAGTAGTCATAAAAAATTGCGTTTGTACCATATAAATGGTATTTGATCAGGAGGAGCCCCCCTTCTCTGACACTGAGTGGCTTAATCAATATTCGGTAAAAATAGCACAAATTAAGGGCGCCATAGGACAGATAAGTTTGGGAAGCCCTGCCCTAGCCCATAAAACATGCTGGGTACAATTGGATGGGATTTACCCATAATTTAAACTGCTGAACAAGTTTCGTCAGAAGTTGTAATAAATACAATGTTAAAAACAATGTAGTACTACTAAACACTTGAATACTTTGAATGACTTGTTTCTTAAGAGTTTATGTTTGAATGAGCGGATAAACTATGGAGGGTGCTTACGAGTGGATATCAAGTACCGTGTGAACGAATGAGTTTTGAACGTCATATTTTTTGTTTTTTGTTACATTCGCCTATATATATGTTATATTTCTTTTTTGTCGCCTCTGTGGTCTAGCGGTTCAGTTCTTGGACTTGACTGCATGAGGTTCCGGGTTTGAATCCCGGGTCGGGCAACAAAAAAGAAATTGGGTTTTTCCAATTTTCTAATAAAAAAATGTTGCTCGGGATTGGATATGTGCCCGGTTGGCGATAGGCTTGCCACCTATCACATTGTGGGACTTCGTGTCTTCGGCTAGTCGTTGGTGCCCTGGTTGTGCCTCTGCCTACCTCTTCGGGGATATGGGCGTGAAGATACTTTTTTTTTGTTATATTATACATACTTCATGATACGACAGCGAACAACTACAATGCTCTGAGATGGCAAAGACCCCTGGGGCGTATTTTATGATATTGAAAGTCAAACAAGAAGACGGGTTTTCTGATAGTAAAAAATTCACGTCGCCTAGACAAAGGTAGTAATGGTGTGTTGCCAATTTGAGACTAGGATAGGTTAGGATAGGTTAGGTTCAGATCATGCTACTGTAATAATCTATTGGTGACGGTTATTATACGCTCCGTGTTGGTCCGGGCTCCTTTGCAGAATAGACCTGCCTTTACGCCAGGCAGCTCATAAAAGGCGAGCATAGGCTCAACGTCACTAACACCGTGACATCCTACGAGTTTCGCAGCAACTCCTGCCGCCATAACGTCAATGCTTGCCATTGACGATTTCCGGTTCGGAAGGTAAGGTAGCCGGTAAACTTACTTTTGCTTAAGGCCTAACATCCGGCCTCAGGTTGGCAACGCACTATTACCACCTTTGGTGTCTCTAAGCGGCGTGCATTTTTTGCCATCAGGAAATCCGTCTGTTTGTTTGCCTTCGAATATCATAAAAAAAAACTATCAGGGATTTCTTTTATATACCCGACATACAGATTTAGCACTAAACATTTCTCTGCAATGTTAGATATAAAAGTAAAGGTAACAGGTAGATATTCATTACCTTTTCTATTCCTGACGCTATAAGGATTTTGTCTGTCTATGTCTGGCAACAAGACAACGATGCACCTATAACATCTGTGGTATCTATAGGCCATGGTTATCTCGTACCATCTGGAGAGCCGTGTGCTTATTCACTGAACTTTCATAACTGATAATGTATATTTTTATGGTTTACTTTGTAGAAGTAATAATTGTTTTAGGGTTCCGTACTCAAAGGGTAAAAGCGGACCCTGTTACTAAGCCTCCGCTGTCTGTCTGTCTGTATCCAGGATGTATCTCAAAAATCGTAATAGCTAGCAAGCTGTAATTTTCATAAATTATGTCCGCTATAACATCCGTTGCCGCTATAACAAATACCTACTAAAAATTAAAAAAAAAATACAGAATATTTACTTGTA
>NJDD01005920.1:27475-49157 GCA_002245505.1 Calephelis nemesis
AAGCCTATGCTCGCCTTTTACGAGATGCCTGGCAAGAAAGGCAGATGGTCTATTCTGCAAAGGAGCCCGGACCAACACGGGGGGAGTGCCGGTTGAAGTTAAAACTTGAGTATTAGCGTTGTGCATTTTTGATATTTTGAAATGGTTAGGGAATAATTTTGCACGAATTGCTTTATCAGTACGAAAGTACTATCAATGCACAAATATTATTATCATATCAATAACCTGCGTTTGGCTTGACAAAAACTCGCTAAAGTAAGACGACGTGATCATCAAACATTGCTCGTCCACACATAAAGCTTATTTTCAAGATGGAACAAATAGAGCAATGCCTTTTGATATTATACGTATCTGCTATCTGTGAGAATGTCATGGTGAGTATATTGCGGCGTATTATCCATTGCACGTCCGGCTTCGGAAATATCTAAGCAGTACAAAAACAGCAATGAATCTACGTTTTATTTTAGATCTTTCGCGCATGCTCAGTGCGCCGTCTTACGTTCTGACGATCTGAAGCGAATTTAGAAGTTTTCACTTCAAAAAAACTTTAACTTTTTCGCATACATCTGTAATGCCCTTAACACCAATTAATTTATTACGATTATTAAAGTGAGGTTCAGTTGTTTCGTGACTAATACTAATATCCAACTTTAATTAACAGATGATTAATTACGTTTACTACGGACAGCTATTGTATTAAAAGTATTATTTGTAAGTACATTTGTTATAATCTTTTGTATGTTTTATGGGAGGAAATAAGACATAATATACTGACGTTGTAAAAACTCGTAACAATAAAACTGCATAAAGCTGACTCTGTGGGCTAGCGGTCCAGTGTTGAACTTGACTTCTTGATGACCTGCGTTTGATCTCTGGGTTGGGCAACATAAATAAAATGTATTTGTTCAATTTTCTAGTAAGAAACTTTGCCCGTGATTAGTTAGCCCGGTGGGCGATAGGTTTTAGCTTCGTAAAAATAAAAAATAAAACTGTCAATTTGAAATGAGAATGACTTATGAAAAGGCCAATGCCTATAAGTTCAATCAGCCAACAATACCCACTTTCAGTTTCCATGAAATAGCCAGCAGGAAGTTACTCGTATGTAAAAACTTAATGACCGTGTGCTTTCCTGAGTCATGAAATTCCTTACTGGTACGGAAAACCCAACTAAGTTTTTGACTATATTTAGGTCCGCCACATATGTTTGGAATTCTGTTTCACTGTTGCTTTCGATTTTTTTCCGAAACGTCATTAGTAATTCCTTTTATGATGTTGCATTAATTTTTTTTTGAAACGGAATTTCGTAACAAAGTCCGAATGTGACGGGCCTTAATTCTATTGATATTGATAAACAGTAGTTTTTAGTACCAGATAAATATACAAATGTCCCTGGACAAATCACACATATTGAATCTAACCCCAAAGTAAGCAAATTATATGCTTGTGCTAGTCAACGATACTAATATATAGAAATTACTTAAATAGATACCAGAATAAATTTAATAAACACCCAGACCCAGAAATTCAGACATCTAAATGTTCATCACATAAATGCCTGCCCCCGTCGGGAATCGAACCCGAGCCTCGCTATTGGTCAGTGTAGTTAGGAATAGAAGTATGTATTGAAAATTTTTGTGTTGCACATTATTAGTGTTTTATTTGTAACTTTAAACGCGAGACATTTAGTAGTATATACTCAAAAAAAAGTAAGAAAAGTACGCAGAATTTCCTTCGCTGGATTTTCTCAGTGTGTGGTCGCGATTCTTTTATAATATTGTCAACGGTTACTATCACTTGAATAAAAGTAAAGAAAAGTCTCTTCACGCTCATATCCCCGAAGTGGTGGGTAGAGGCATAACCAGGGCGCCCATGACTAATTGAAGACACTAAGTCCCACAAAGTCATAGGTGGCAAGCCTATTACCAACCGGTACATATCCAATCCCGAACAACGTTATTTTTATTATAAAATACACATTTTCTTCTTTTTATTGCTCGACCCGGGAATCGAATCCGGGACCTCTACAAGTAAATAAAGTTACCTAAACCTAAATCTGATCCAGACAGTTGGTTGTCTCTTCAGAAAAGCCGTTCGCTTCCCGCTATGTTGTAAAATATCACATTAAAGAGTTTACATAATATGAGGAAAAAGCATTGATTTAATTAACTTCGAATTTCGAAATGAGGTTTACCACCTTGACCATGACTGGACCTTGCAGTTGCTACAACGTTGATGCTCGCTATTGTTTTGTTCCGATTTCGACATAGAAATAAAGAAATCATTTAACAAATTGAAACTTACTACACATATATAACACAAAGAAATAACAATCTAATCATAAACATAAGCAGCTTAAATAAAGGACAAAAAGTGATAATATAAAAACACTCACGCATGATTACGTCCAGCTGTTGGCAATGCGATATTTAAAGGGTTGTCTTCACACCCATATTCCCGTAGAGGTAGGCAGAGGTATAACCAGGGCACCCATGACTAGCCGAAGACACTAAGTCCTACAATGTGCTAGGTGGCAAGCCTATCGACAACCGGGCACATATCCAATCCCGGACAACATTATTTATATTAGAAATATGAAAATACAAATTCTCTATTTTTTTTGTTTGCCCGACCCGGGAATCAAACCCGGGACCTCAAAAAGTCAAGTCCGATGCCCGCTAAACCACAGAGGCGATAATTTAAAGGGTTAGTTAGCAAATTATGGATAGATGTTTTAATAGTTAAAAATATTTTTTATGTGATAGGTCAGCGAACAAGCAAATGGGTCACAAGACACAACTGTGGCCTTTAGACACCTTAGATGTAACAGGTGCGTCGCTGTAATGTGGCTGCGATGTTAGACCTATTGAGAAAGTCTACCGGCTACCATGCCCTCCGGACCGGAGCACGACAGTCATTTTGTTGGCAAAAATAGGTAAGGCGGTGGATGCCTATCCGGGCAAGTTGCTGCACAGCACTTTACCGCCAGTGGTCTTGTTGGCACTGACATATAATTACCAGTGTTAACATCTTACGAGCTACCTAGCCGAGAGGCAGATGGTCTATTCCTCACACCAAAGGTTGCCAACCCTAGATTGGGATAGACCTCTCGTAGACCCGAAATACGACAAGCGAGCACTGACGAATAGGTAACATGCAATAATTAGTTATTTTTTATGATATTGGAAGACAAAAAAGAAGATGTTTTCTGATGGTAAGAAATTTACGCTGCCTAGAGACACAAAAGGTGGTAATGGTGCGCTGCCAACCTTAGATCAGTAGGTTAGGCCTAAGATTACCAGATACCTTATCCGAACCGGAAGACGTCAGACGCTATGGCGGCAGGAATAGGTAAGGCGGTGGTACCAATCCGGACGAGTCGCTGCGAAACTCTACCACCTAGTTAGATGTCACGGTGCTAGTAACGGTAAGCGTATATTCACCTTTTACAAACTGAATGGCAGGAAGGCATAATATCTATTCTGCAAAGGAGCTGGGACTAACACGGGTTAAGTCGCCTTGTTTTCCTTTCGGAAAAACATTACACCGCACATGAAATATTTGTAAATACAAACATGTTTTCAAACATAAACCCACATTTTATCAATGTTATCGTAAGTAACATAATCAAACCGGTTATAATTTCCTACATTTTCTGCAAGTGGTATTATTCGAGCCACGACGAATGGCATATTTTCACTTACAAGGGATTTTAGCTCGTGTAGTGTAGTAGGAAGGAGTATTGTCGCGTGTAGTATAATACAATGGGCGAATATTGGTAGCCATAGTGAATTATAATGTTTAAGAATAATACCTTATGTCATCAATAAGTAAAATACGTTTATTATGCCAGATACTTCGTCAGCGTTTACAAATTGTCATACCAAATTAATATTTTGGGGGTTGATATTTGAAAAAAAAATTGCTTTTGTTTGAATTCAGATCTTCAAAAAGTATCTTCATGCCCATATCCCCGAAGAGGCGGAGGCACAACCAGGACTCCCACGACTAGCCAAAGACACTAAGTCCCACAATGTGATAGGTAGGCATTTTCGCCGACCGGGTATATAACCAATTCCGAGCAACACTTTTGTCTAGAAAATTGGAAAAACCAAATTTTATTTATATTGCCCGACCCAGGAGTCGAACCCGGGGCCTCATGCAGTTAAGTCCAACACCTGGACCGCTATGTAGTATTGTATGTTTATATATGTATTATTAATTTTCATCAAAATCAGTCTTGCGGTTTAGTCGTATCAGCGTGTCAAACAGAGACACACTTAAACAAACATACTTTCGCATTTATAATATTAGTTACCTACTTGTACCGTAGTTGTTGTAATTTGTGTGTGTTGTGTGTGTTGTAATTGACCGCCTCGTTGGTCGAGTGGCTAGCGTATACGCCTAACTGCATCGACCGATCGCGAGGCTCGGGTTCGATTCCCGACGGGGGCAGGCATTTGTGTGATGAACATTTAGGTGTCTGCATTTCCGGGTCTGGGTGTTTATTAAATATATTCTGGTATCTATTTAAGTATTTCTATGTATTAGAATCGTTGACTAACACCCATAACACAAGCATATAATTTGCTTACTTTGGGGTTAGATTCAATTCGTGTAACTTGTCCAGAGATATTTATTTATTTATTATTTATTTACTTATGTTTTACCAAAATCGGTTTTGACACGTTGTGGTTTCATGGATGTTGTATTAATCCTTTCGAAGGGTTGTATTTTGGGTCCTATTTTGCGCTCAATTGTGCGTTGCCAACCACCGGCTACAATGCCTTCGAAAAAGGGACATGACAATAACGAGCACCGACGTTGCTCTATTATATTATTGCATCAACGATATCTGATTTATATATTTTTTCAAAACTTATTCATAAATCATGGTCACGGTGATAGTGATAAAGCCGACGCTCGCCTTACAAATCGCTTTGTAGATAAACTAAAAACTAGTGGTTCCGGGTTTTAAGGAACCCACGCGTCTTTTCGTGTCTCTGATCAGCTACCCCTCCTCTCTATATTTCATATTTCCATCGTCGGCGCTTGGTAAAACTTCCAAATATTCATATTTTTAAACAAAGAAACACTTGTACTGTTTTACGTATCACTTATAATTTATTATTTTATAAATAGCCTGCCGGTTTCGCTTATACAGCATCATCCGGGCTAAAACTTAATTTACTCTAATAAAATAGCTAATAAATTAATTATAAGTGATACGTAAAACAGTACAACTGTTTCTTTGTTTAAAAATACCCCTCCTCTCATTGAACCTGCACCCCCCCTGGTATTAAGTAACAGGTTATCAATTATATTTTGAGCATGTTTATATATCATATAAGGCACATACTGCAATGTATATACAGCTTTCTATTTTTAACAAAATAATTATGATTTTAAGCGAAAGTATTAGAAAGTTGCGTTAGCCAGTTAGGTCACTTATCGTAAGCCTTAGCTCAGAGGTTAGACCTCATCATTTGGTTTATCCGACTGCGGACAAGTGTGTTTCTGATTGTATTTTTTTTATTCTTTTTTTGTTTAGGTTTTGGCATTTACGTTAGTATTTTGCCATTGGTCAAGTAGAAATATAAATCAAATTTACCAAAATCGGGATTCAATTACAATTCAAAAGTCGTCAATAAGTCATGTCAAGGTCTTGGGTGAAGCGGTGGCCTCGTTACTCTAGCTCATGTAGTGAGATTTGGCGGCAACGTGAAAATATACGATACGCTAATTTCTTCATACTTATTTCATTTGTGCACTTTCACTGAACAAATTTTTTTACAACATGCCACCAAAGTTGGCTAATTTCACTCAATATAAACACGAAATACAATAATCATGAAAAAACTTCGACCATATTTTCTCTCGATGGCGCTGAAGCTAGATTGTAATTCTTTTTACATTATTATTACTTCTTCTTTTATAAATATGGCTTTTAATCGTTTTTTCACGACTTATTTAGCCAATGTCAATTATTATTTCTGAGGGCTTGCAAGTTCATACATAATATGTTATGTCATGGAATTTTGTACAAAAGTTCATCCCTATTTGGGGGATGATTTGTGAAAAAAAGAAGCTTGCGTTTAAAATATACGTATGTATCCAAACCAATATAAATAAATGTTTATTAATAATTAATTAAGTTGTCTAGCGGTCTATCTCTGTGGTCTAGCGCTTCATTTGTTGGACTTGTGTGCATGAGGTCCTGGATTCGAATTCCGGGTCGGGCAACAAAAGAAAATTGGGGATTTCCAATTTTGTAATAAAAAAATGTTGCTCGGGATATATAACTTGCCTGGGGATATGGGCGTGAAGATACTTTTTAATCAAGTTAATTATTTGCTAGTATTGTTCTAAAGAGCACAAACTGACACAAATCTGATTACAATTTTGCAATTTGCATAAAATTGAGACTCAAGAAAAGCTCTACTGTCTACTGTTAAGACTGAAATCTGTAAATAAATATTAAAGCATACCGTGAGTGAGCGAGCACTAAGTGTGTCATGTACTTCTTACACTGATAGATGAAAACGAAAATTGGCAACGTCGCAACACTTGTACAGTGTACTTAACGGGTACCTTAAAATTAGATATCGGTTTTATACCGATATTAATATCGGTACTCGCTAGATACCGGTATAAGTCTAGTACCGGTACTAACAGTACCGGTAACACCTAAAATACCGGTATCGCACCAAGGTCAAATATACCGGTACTCAAAAATACCGGTATTTCAAGCCCTGTAAGTTAACTAAGTTTTTTTTTCTTTTAACTTCCTTGTTTTGTTTGATTTGTTTCTTGTATAATATTTTTATACACATTTTTTTCTCACTATCGTAATGTGTGTAGTAAATGTGTGTGTGTTAATAATTGTTTTCTTTCTTTTATGCAATCGAGGGTCAAAGCGAAATCGGTAAAATTAACGATTTTTAATCGGTAGATATACCGAAAAATCGGTAGCTTCAAGATCATATAGGCTTCAGTGATCGTCCAGCGTCGGACTTGACTTCTTGAGGTCCCGGGCTTGGATATATGCTTGGCAATAGGCTTGCTACCTATCACATTGTGGGATTTAGTGTCTTCAGCTAGTCGTGGGTGCCCTGGTTGTGGCTCTGCCTACCTTCGGGGATACGGGTGTGAAGATCCCTTTTTTTAATCGTTAAAGAATCGATAGCTTCGAGATCGTATAGGCTCGTACGTCGATCACCTTTAAAAAACATTCTTGCCACCTATCACAGTGTGGGATTTAGTGTCTTCAGCTAGTCATGGGTGCCCTGGTTATGCCTCTGTCTATTTCTTCAGGGATTTGAGCGTGAAAATACCTAATTTTTATTTTAATCGTGAAAGAATCGGTAGCTTCGAGACCATATAGGCTCGTACGTCGATCACCTTTATAAAACATTATGCCCGCATGCGCTCGCGCAGGTATCAATTATATCGATATAGAAAGGTATAACCTTGGTGGCGGTCACCGGAACAGTTGCAATCGACCTTTAGTACCCCATGCCAAGGTTTTATCCGCACTAATCTATATATGGACATGAATAATTTCAATTTGTTGATATCCCATTAGGGGTCGTTCGTTAATTACATAAGATGTTATAGGGGTAACTTAGGTGTTTCCGTTTATTATATAGTTGCGACATTTATTGATAAATGACAATAAATACTTTACTGGTAATATGAAACGAAATATATATGTAGAAATAATTTTAACTAAAATGATATTAAAATTCAATCAATAATTAACATAATATAAAAATAATAAAATTGTCAACTCTGTGGTAGGTACAGCTGTCCGGTGTATGACTTGACTTCATGAGATCCCGGATTCGACCCTTGGTCAGCCAACAAAAAAAATTAGAAAATGCATTTTTCCAATTTCTATAAAATTAACGTTGCTCGGGATTGGATTATGTGTCCGGTTGCCGATAACCTTGCCACCTACAATATTGTAGGACTCTGTATCTTCGGCTAGTAGTGGCCAGTGGGTGCCTTGGTTGTGCCTCTGCCTATCTCTTCGGGGATATCGGCGTAAAGGTACTTGTTTTAGAATTAGGTAAATTCGTGTAAAAAGAAACAAGTACAAAAATATATTTTTTAGTAAGTATTTTAACTTCATATCTCCAAAAGGTAGGTGAACCATGATTAGAAAATATGATTGATTGAAAAGTAAAAAAAAAACATTTGTTCGTATTGCCCAAGCTTGGAATCAAACCTGGATCCTCATCCAACGTCAACGAACACTAGGCAATATTTATTAAATTCCGCCTAATTAATAGCTTTTGGGATCTAGCGGCCCAGTTTTAAACTTGACTTCGTGAGATTAGGTTCGATCCCCGTCGGGCAACAGAGAGAAAATGTGATTTTTTAATATTTTTAATAAAAATAAAGTTGCACGGAATTGAATATGTGCCCGATTACGATAAGCTTGCCACTTATCCAAATGTGGGATTTTAATGTCTTCGGCTAGTCGTTGGTGCTCTGGTTGTTGTACCTCTCTCCTCCCCTTCCCCTTTAGGGATACAGGCGTGAAGATTTTTTACTTGCGCCTGATTGGGAATAAAGAATGTTTTCAGCTTGTTGGCTTGAAGGATGTCTTACAAATTTTGTTTTTGGGTTTGCTCTACATAATATGTGCAGCTTTTGCTCACCAGTACCCCAACTTGGTTATCCCACATCTTATGTCTAGGTACATTTGTCATTGTTAAAAATAACCACAGTTTCCATGCAGTTGTAATCTTTACCCATAATTTTAGCATTACATTTATCAGTTTAGGCAAATTTAAAAGGTTTTTGTTGTCTACTTTAGATACTAGTGCTTGGGAATATTTTTCTTGGTTCAGTTAAAACAATGAGAACTGGTTTTGGTTATGACCAGGCAAATAACCTTCAGCGTTTAAAACATGATTTGTAGTTTCTTCTTTAGTAATTTTAATTCACGCTGCCTAGAGACACTGAAGACACTAGAATGGTGGTAATGGTGCGTTGCCAACCTGAGGCCGGGATGCTAGGCCTCGTGCAAAAGTTAGTTTACCTTACCCTCCGAACCGGAACACGTTATGACGTTATGGCAGCAGGAATAGGTAAGGCGGTGGTACCAATCCGGGTGAGTCGCTACGAAACTCTACCACCTAGTCAGGTGTTACGGTGTTAGTGACGGTAAGCCTATGCTCGCCTTTCACGAGCAACCTGGCAGGAAGGCAGATGGTCTATTCTGCAAAGGAGCCCGGACAAGCACGGGGAAAAACATTGCCAACATGAAATTAAGATGTAAGGGTGTAAACACGGTATAACACTTCGGAACACGATGATGGCAAGCACTGAGTGTCGGAGGGTAAAGTAGCCGGTATACTTGCTTTTGTTCGAAACCTAACAACCCGACTTTACGCGTGAATATCTCACCATCAGGAAATTCCGACTGCTTGTTTGCCTTCCAATATCGTAAAAAACTCATCTCATGAAACTCTCTTTTTTTGCTGGAATAAGCTTGTCTGACTGAATGTGTGGCATCTCGTATAAGGTCAAAATAGTTATTAACCTCGTACAGGATTAAGTCAGCAGGACCACTGGTGGTAGAGAGTATAAACCTTGCAGAGATCTTAACAGTTCCAGTCGCTAAAAACAGTAACATTAGGCCTTGTTACCCGTTAGCCAGCTAGGATAGCGACGCTTCTTTGACATGGTTCACATCAGGGGAGAACATTTTTTTAAACAACTAATGTGTTGCCAACTTCGCGCTTTTTACAACTTCACCGGGCTTTGCCAGGGATGAACAATGAACAATATCTATTTACATTTTCCGGGATAGAAAACCTATGTGTTAATCCAAGTTACCGTCTATGGGTTCGAAATTTCATGCAAATTGGTTCAGCAGTTTTTGCGTTAAAGAGTAACAAATATACAAACTTTCGAATTTATAATATAAGTAGGATTATTGCTTTAGGCGTTTCAGTGCGATCGAATAATTTAGATAACTTATTATTTTTTGAAGTCAGTTAAAATGCACTGGTCCATCATAGGCATGTGTAGGATGCACAATAGGTCTAATGTCTCGGCCTCGGGTACCGACGCACCTGTAACATCTACGGTGTCTATAGACCACGGTAGTCTCTTACCATCAGGAGACCCATGTGCTTGTTTGCTGATCTCTCGCATAAAAAAAAAGGATAACGCACAATAAAGCGCAATTTTGATAAGGCGATAGTGCATTTTCTTTTAATTAAACGGGAACACTGATAAATCTGAGTTGTTTACACAGTGGGAGTTTTGGCGCCAAAAGATGGTCGAAGTTTTTTCATAATTATTGAATTTCGTGTTTATATTGAATGAAATCAGTCAATTTTAGTGACATTTTGTTTAGTGAAAGTGCACAAATAAAATAATCATGAGGAAATTAGCGTGTCGTGTATTTCCTCGTTGCCGCCAAATCTCACTATATGAGTTTGAGTGATGAGGCCACCGCTTTGCCTAAGACCCTGACATGACTTATTGACGACTTATGACTAATTATAATTATTGAATCACGATTTTGGTAAATTTGATGTAAATTAATGCAAATTTTTGATTGACTCGACTAATGTAAAAATGCTAATGCGAATGCCAAAACCTAAAGAAAGAAAGAAAGAAGAAAAAGATACATTGTAAATGTTATATATCGACACTGAAGGGATGCATTATGTAACGTTATAAAGAGTTGTTATTAAACGAGGAGAAGAAAATCAGAATCAGAAAAAGAAATAATTATTTCAAACTAGTAATAACTTAAAAAACAATCTCATTTGAACGCTATGGCGGATAGTCCTTTATTTTTATTTGATGTCTTTTGCTGCTACTTTACTTTAAAGTACTTTTCCAGTAACTAGTCATAGCCAAAAATAATATACACGTACGAGCAATTTTCTTTTTTTCCCAAAAATTTCTTAGACAGTTCGGTATGAAGTATGAATACCGACAGTCTAGTTTATTACGGGCTTGGATAAAAAAACAACTAAAGAACGTACACAGTTTTTACTAATTATGGCAACTTAACAAACACTGTTTATTGGATTCAGAGAGATTTTAGAGTGGGTATAACGCTATACAGAGTGTATCATTGTATGGAAGACAAGCTATACCGACCAAAGCCAAAAGATCCAAAGACGCTTTAGAGGGATTGTTGGTAAATAGAGTGACGATATATGGAGTTTACAATGTATTTTAATAGAACTTTGTTCCACCCGTTTAGTTTGTATTTTATTTTATTTTTCCCATTTTCCATGCAATTTTCTCTTTATAAGAACGTTGTCCGGGCACAATACAAAAAGAATTAGCCGAATCGGTCCCGTCGTTCGGAAGTTATGCGCTTACCAACACATTTAGCGATTAATTTTCATATTGTAGATTAATAATAAATTTTCCAGACTTTGGCAGCCTTTAATATTGAAGTGACCAAAAGTTAACGCGTATGCCATAATTGTAAAAAAAGTGACCAAGCATTATGCGTTGCCCATCTGCTTAGATAAGTTTTTGAATATTTAAGTGTATTGTAAGTCGAAACAATGAACTCGTTTGGCAGGTTTATCAGTGTGGGTGTTGACCTTGACACTTGGTTGGGCATGCACTTAGTTAAGTTAAAGCCCCATTAAAGCTAGACCAATCTCAATATTGCTGAAATGCTTGTATGTTGAAATGAAAATGTAATTTATTTATAAAAAAGTATGTTAAAAAAAGTATCTTCACGCCTATATCCACAAAAAGGTAGGCAGAAACATAACCAGGGCATCCACGACTAGCTGAAGACACTAATTCCCACGATGTGATAGGTGGCAAGCCTACTGCCAACCGGGCACATATCCAATCCCGAGCAACAATTTTTTTATTACTTCTTTATCGAACCTGGGACATCATGAAGTCAAGTCCAACAAGAGGCGATTTTATTTTTTGTTTATTTGCGGAATGTGTGTGTTATATAAGATGTTACAAAAATATTTAAGTAGGTATATAAACATATTCTACCCTGTTTTTTTTCAAATATTTTAATGTTTATAAAAAAAAAATATTTAATTACATATACTTTAACTTTTCACAAATTATTTATGTTTATAATCAGTTTAATAATTTATTACCAAACATTTTAAAACTTTTATTAAATATAACTAGGTATATCTGCCGTAAACTACCTCCGTTTCCAAACGTATCCCGTCAGGAGAAAACAAACTGAAAAGCTAGTATTACCTATATAAAAGAAAACGTTTTTGTAATACTATGTATAACTCAAGAACGGCTGAACTGATTTGATTAAAAATTTACAGGGAGGTAGCTAAGAAACAGGAGACAGACATTAGATATTTTTTATCCCGCTTGACTGCGAGGAAACTAGGAAAAACAATATTAATTTTTCCCAAACGCACTGAACGGATAGAACGAAGTTCACCGTAGCAGCTTGTTTCATTATGAAAATAATAAGTGATCCCCCCCGAGTTTCCCCGTGTTGGCCCTTTGCAGAATAGACCATCTGCCTCCTGCCAGGCAGCTCGTAAAAGGCGAGTATAGGCTCACCGTTACTAACACCGTGACATCTGATTAGGTGGTAGAGTTTCGCAGCGACTCACCCGGATTGGTACCAGTGCCTTACCTATTCCTGCCGCCATAACGTTATGACGTGTTCCGGTTTGGAGGGTAAGGTGGCCGGTAAACTTTCTTTGGCTCAACTCCTAACATCCCGGCCTCAGGTAAGCAACGCATCATTACTACCTTTGGTGTCTCTAGACGGCGTGAATTTCTTACCATTAGGAAATCCTTCTTCTTGTTTGCCTTCCAATATCATAAAAAAAATTATATAGTGATTATAAACGTTGTTTTTCTCTTCCAGCTTCATTATGGGGACGTTCAAATACCTGATACTCCTCCACCTGGTGTACTTCAGCAGCTGTATGGAACAGCTGGACATCATTTACGAGTGGTCCCAGCTGGACTTCGAATTCCCAACCCCAGAAGATAGGGAACGAGCGTTGGAGGATAAGAGTTTTATTCCAGAAAATAATATACCAATGGGTATTGAAGTATCCAAAGATAAAGTGTTCATCACCATTCCAAGATGGCGGGTTGGAGTCCCGGCGACATTTGCATATGTTAAGAGAAATGGTTAGTATCTATAAATATAATAAAATTCTTCACGCCCATATCCCCGAAGTGGTAGTCAGAGGCACAATCAGGGCACCCACGACTAGCCGAAGACACTAGGTCTCACAATGTGATAGGTGGCAAGCCTATCGCCAACCGGGCACATATCCAATCCTGAGCAACATTATTAGAAAATTGGAAAAAACCCAATTTTCTTTATGTTGCCCGACCCAGGATTCGAACCCGGGACATCAGGCAGTCAAGTCCAGCAACTGAACCGCTAGACCACAGAGGTAAAAATATCTTCACACCTATCCTCGAAGAGGTAGGTAGAGGCACAACCAGCCGAACCCACGACTAGCATAAGATAAGTCCGACAATGTGATAGATGGCAAGCAAGGGCACACATCCAAGCCCGAGTAACATTTTGTCAGAAAATTGGAAAAACGACATTTTCATTGTGTTACCTGTAAATCGAACCCGGGAGTATATTTTGATCGAGTTTATATTTTGAACTGATGGAAGAACACTGTTCAATAGTTAGCCCTGTGGTAGCCAACTAAATAACCATACATCCATAATATTTTTTTCAATTTAAAGTCATTCGCCTGACCGCCTCGTTGGTCGAGTGGCTAGCGTACACGCCTAACTACAATGACTAACCTCAAGGCTCGGGCTCGATTTCCGACGGGGCAGGCATTCGTGTGATGAATATTTAGATGTCTGCATTTCCGGGTCTGGGTGTTTATCAAATTTATTGTGGTATCTGTTAAAGTATTTATATGTATCAATATCGTTGACTAATACCCATAACACAAGCATACCTAATATAATTTGCTTTCTTTGGGGTTAGATTCTATTTGTGTAGAAAACTAGTCCATGGATATTTATTATTATTATTATTTATTATCCTAATAAAAATGGATATAATACACCCAAACAATACGAACGAAAACTGTCTTTGGCTGGGCCTAGTAAGTGAAAAAGGACATTCCTTCGCTTCTGTTTGCTTGGTCTGTACCCAGCATTACAGTCTTGTGAATCTGCCAACGCACTGGAATCAGAACGGTTTCGCGTGATCAAACCGGTCTGAGGACCTGCCAGACAAAAAAGGGCAATGCGGACGGTCAGTATTAAGTCACCATAGTCAACGATGTCTATAACACATAGACCAGGCTTTGAATGCATATGTAGATGAGACACTTTATTTGCGATCTGCGTTTGTGGCTAACTTTTCATAAACACTAAAAAAAATTTAAAACAAACCAGTTTGCGTGTGCTTGTATGCGTTAAGAAAATAGAAAAAAGAATTAAAGTGTCTTCGTGAGATAACAGGGAGAGGCACTCACGGTTAGCCGAGGACACTTAAGTCCTATAATTGCATAAATTCTAAACCTATCCTATGATACTCATGATAAGTGAAAAACTTGCAGTATTAAGCATAACTCAAAACTACTAGTCAGATCATGATAAAGTTAATATGGAACCTAGGAATCATTACTTATCATTCTAAAGAAAGAAGCATCAAAGTCGGTAGGCTTTTGACGGAGTAATCGCGTAACAAACATACAGTCAAATTTAGCACCTTCTCAATTTTTTGAAATGTTTGGATTTTTGCGTTCGAAATTTTTTCATAACGCAATGCCGTAACAAAGTTCCGAATGTACGTAGCAGGCTTCAGATTCATTTTGTATCGAAATTTCAAGTTTATCGCATCGGAGGATTTTTTTACTCAGTACCAAAGAGTAGAGCAAAAAATAAAGAGGCGACTCGACGTTAAAATCATCAAGTATGGAAAGTGGCGCCTCTAGTAGTTGTCATACGATACTTTAGCGTTAAAATCATAGATATAGTTAAAATGTCTTAATTGCTCTATTCGTAATGGTGATATCCATTGATATCGTGATCTTTGGTGAAAGATTAAAATAATGTTTCCACTGTGTTTAGAATTGAAAAATGGCCACACTGAGGTAGTTTGCGGTAACCATAAAGTATATTAATGCGGTAACGAGGTCGTTTAAGAAAAGTGGTCAATATTTTGAGCCAAAAGTCTATTTTATCTTCCATACCACAATATTTATTTAACACACGTATTCCGCAAATAAATTATGTTCATTTCATTTCATATTTTGAGTTGTCTTTAATGTCATAAACAATCGTTCGGGTCTGCTGATGGTGACAAATAACCATAGGTGCATCGCTATCCTTTGACCAGGGACCAAAAAGTTAGTCCTATTTTGTAAGTTTGCCTTTTCCTTTGGGCCGAAACATGAAAGTGCCGTGTTGTGAGTAACAGGAATAGGTAAGACGGTAGACCCCCATAAAGGTAAGATGTTGCACAATAATCTACCACCAGGGAGTTGGTAATGATCCATTTAACCTATAATCGTCTCCTAAGGGCTTCTAGGCAGGAAGGGAGGTTTATTCTAATCAGTAGACCACACCTAATACCTACAGGGCTTCCCCGTACAGGGAAATCGGACTTCAAAGAACCCTGATGCTGCACCACTCCACCACCAAGTCTAACTGAACTAGTGGAGCACTAAAGTGCATTATTCTTTCCAATATTAAGTGACGGCATCGTCATATCACTTTGCTGCCAAAGGACATAAGCTTTTACAATACAAAAATGTATTTTAAGTATTTTCTTTGTTATTTCAGACAATTCAACAAAATCGCCGAAACTGATTCCATATCCAAATTGGGAAGCTCATACAAGTTTAAATGGAAGTAGACCAGAGATCATGTCCCCCTTTCGAGTGCGGGCTGATCGCTGTGACCGTCTCTGGGTTCTGGACAGTGGAAAGAACGGAAGCATAGAAAACACAACCATTAGATACACACCATCATTAATAGTCTTCGATTTAAATACTGACACTGTGTTAAGAAGATATGACATTCCCGAAGACCAAGTGACGGGAGACTCAGGTCTTGCAACCATTGCTGTAGAAGACACAGATTGCAATGATACTTATGTATACGCAGGAGACGTTGGAAAAGCGGCAATCGTTGTTTACTCCTGGCAGAAAAATGAATCATGGCGTATCACACACCACTACTTCCATCCAGACCCATTGGCTTGTGATTTTAATGTTAAAGGACTCAATTTCACATGGACCGACGCCATATTTGGACTCGGACTCTCAGCTCCAAACGCAGACAATTATAGTACTTTGTACTTCCACCCAATGGCCAGTTTTGATGAATTCTCTGTTTCCACTGAATATCTTAGGAATAAAACTGTAGCTGACAGCAATTTTAATGCTTTCAAACTTTTAGGCAGCAGAGGTAGTAATGCACAGTCAAGTGCATCATTCCTTGACCCTAAAACTGGAGTTCTTTTCTATTCTTTAGTGAACCTTAATGCTGTTGCGTGTTGGAGGACAACAAACAAGAACTATACAATGAAG
Organism: Calephelis nemesis; assembly: GCA_002245505.1. Lineage (NCBI taxonomy): Eukaryota > Metazoa > Arthropoda > Insecta > Lepidoptera > Riodinidae > Calephelis > Calephelis nemesis. Next base: position 43,999 of record NJDD01005920.1, read on the forward strand.
AATCAGGGCAGGATATACATGGATGATGTCAAAATGATCTATCCAACGGACATCAAAGTTGATTACGATGAAAACTTATGGGTTCTTTCCAATAGGCTTCCCATCTGGATGTACGATAAACTAAGTCCAAATGAAACCAATTTCAGAGTATTTTCGGCACCAGTTCTAAAGGCCATAAGTCACACAGCATGTGATGTTACACCTAGATCAGATATTTTAGACAAATTTGTTAATAAAGTTAAGAATGCAACAAATAAAATTGTGGCGAAAATTACAAAAAATTCAGGTTATGCGATAAGTCCATTTACATTCGTGATGGTAGTTTTAAGCGTAATTTTAATGCTATAACGTGATAAAGAATCGCCATTATATTTTTAAATTTCTAGTGATCAGCTTTGGCCATTTTAGATTACCATTTTTTAAATTTTCAGTAGAAATTGATTACTGTTTTTTGTTAATGCGATTCTTTTAAAAGATTGTCAAACTTTTATAAATTGTTTCATAACTCAATTCGTGCACTATACAATTTCAAAAAAGTGATTTTTGTGTTCCATTTTATGAATATATAAAAATTTTAACATCATTAATTAATATTAGAGATAAACGCACATTCCTTGCACAACGTAAAAAGCAAACAGTTACTTTAAAATATATTTTTTTAAAGATTTTTACGCGTCTTTAGTTTGTGCATATGTTTCCATTTTTATTACAATTTAAGTGATACCAATTAATGTATACTACAAATAGCGCAGAAATTTTTTGATAATTTAGTATAGGTTTTTAAAATAATGACAATTCTTCATATCGTTGGTGATATTAAAATATTATACATTTCGTCATTTAAATTGTATAATCTATATTCTATAGATTTTTTAAATTTAAAACACAGATTAAGTTTTTAAAGACCATATTTAAATAAACAAGTTACTTGTTTTCTCGATAGTTTAATATAAGGAATACCAAATTTTAAGATAAAGCAACCCACGAAAAGTCTTTTATTTTGTAGAAGCTACTTTAAGAAGTAGTAGAAGTAGAAGCGCTGGTTCACAAAATCCAACGATAACAAAATAATGCAAATGATTGAGTACATCTTGATTTGCTTTTAATCGTAGAACCTGCCGTTATACGCCGTATTCATATCCAATTCCATGAAATTTCTGTTTTTGTTTAGAATTATTTAATTAAAATACTGTTTCATTTGATTAAGTCATTAAAGTCATATAACTAAGACAGTATAATCACTGGAGTTTATTTTAAATTTTAATCCCATTTTAGTATTTGTCGTTTTGCTCGAAGATTTATACCTTCATTGACCTTCATCGTGCTGATGATAGAATGAAACATAAATGTAAAACAGGGGTTAAAATTGACAAATATTTTAACAAGATATTTTTGAACTGGCGTTCTCTATGATACGGCGCATAGGTTCAATCAAGCGAAAGTAATTGGCATTGACGTACCCGTCTATACCTGGCAACACAGAACTTCGTGCAGCGGAATATAACAGGCAACCCAACGTTTACATATACCATACGCCTTAGACTTTCAAGTCAGAATAAATTTTTTTTTATTAAAATTTTATTGCAACATTTAGTGAATAGTTTTTTATTTAATTCATTTTTCCTGTAACTAGGATTTTATGCAAACACTTTTAAAATGTACATTTTATAATATACTAAATTTGTTATATAAAATATGTTTCATTCTAGTAACAGCTCGTTGAAGGTCAACTTAGATTTGGATCTTAGACCATTGTGATTTTAGTTCAGGTTGTATCTTGTTTAACATATAACATATCCTAATTCACGCTTCGTGTTTAAGCAATTACGACCTACATTTTAATACAAATATATATCTGGTTTGTAACACCAATAAGTGTCTATTTGTTTTGAAAAAATAAGTTGCTATTTATTTTTAAGAGTCATATTTGTTTATAAAATATAAGGTAATAGTAATTTTAAACAAAAAAATGCGTTATAGTTATAAATGCGTTATAGTATGCGTACGTACGTACTACGTACATTGATTCGCTTGTATCGAATATAATAAGATTCCTACATTTGTATGTGTATTTGTATGGTAACTAAGTGTACTATTTAAAATTTGTCTGTAATTTCTTATCAATGTCATTTTATAGTCATATAATATACAAAGTAATTTTAATACATATTTTTTTTTTCATTAAAAGCATATTGAAATGGCCTTCAATGATGGCAAATTATATTTTTAAAACAAATTAACGTAACGTAAACAAGCATTTTAGATCTTGAACGTCACTTTTTTGTTCTACTTATATTCCAAAGTTACTATTTAGGTACAATAAGGTAACAGTTTTTTTTCAATAGAGTATTTTTTTTGAATAATTTATCATCAGAGTCCAGAAATTTATATTCATTTCTCATGTACGTGACTATTTAAAGTAACTAATTGTAATATTAAAAAAACAATTTCCAATATTTAAACGACATTTAAGAAAATGTATGCTTAGTACCTATCAATAAAATGTATGTTTTATTGTTAATGTTTCCAGTTTCGATTGCGCATTAGGATATTGTTAAAACAACTAAATTGTCTATTAATTCTTATTTTTAAGGAATAATTTCGTGCTAGCGTAGAAAATATTGCCAAATATTTTTTAGATTTAAATTTTAAGTTATGTTTTGTTATTTAAATTATATTTAGTAAGTCTTCATTATTGTTCGTTCTAACATCCTGTTTTCCCACACCCACGATTTGCATTTGCTGTGAAATAATACATTCCTAAATTGACCATAATTTAGTCACTGATTTTTTAAATATTTAAACATCAAGTATAAACAGTTTGATTATGCTTTAATAAAACTTCTTTAGCAATGTTTGCTAAGAATGGCTATTTTTTATAAATTAAAAAAGTATTTTAGGGTGATAATGCAACATATGGGTCAAAACATAAACGATAACGTATATTTGCCTTAACTGTATTTTCATTGACATTTGTTTTTTTTCATAATATTTGGGATGTTATGAAAAAAAAAACAAATATTATAAATGCGAAAAATTGTATGTTTGTCCACGCAAAAGCTGCTTTACCGGTTTTCATGAAATTTGGCACACACTTATAAGGTAACTTGGATTAACATATAGGATAGTTTTTTATCCCAAAAAATGTTCCTGTGGGACCACGCGCGGGTAACAGCTAGTCGTCTATAAAGCCTACAAACACTAAAAAACAATAAAAAATAATAACCAAAGTTCACAGATCTCATCTTGAACTAGTAAAATAAATTACAGTAGCCCAAGTTATAATAACTTTTCCAAATTCCAAATTGTATTTAATTAACAAGATATTTTTATGAAAAATGATAGGTAGTCGTCGTATACTATTTTCCATCAATAAAAATAAATATCATTACGCTGCGATGTCCTAATGTGATGTGAACACGTCTTAAGTGTGTACCAATCATGGCAGCATTTGATTTTGGACCAAGGTTTTGGCAGGTTTTGGGTCAATTTTATTTGAGGTAATATCAATAATTAGTAATAATGAATATTAATGCTAGTTTTCATAATATAAATTCTTTACATATGACTTTTTTCTTTAATGTTTTTTTTTCATGTCGGACTACAAATGATTAATTCTAACAACATAAGGTTGGCATAGTCATCTTAAGACTAAAAGCCTATAAATAAAAATAAAAAAAATAAAGGGTCTCGGATATCACTGATTGGTTTAACTAAACACCAATTGACATAGTTAGCAGCAAACCGCCAAACGCTAAATGCACATCTACTTAAGTGTTGGACCAACACCTGCCAAAACTGCAGCCATTTTAAATTTTGTAAACGATTCATTATTTTATTGTAAAAACATTTGTTATCATGTACTTATATTGTTTCATTCAAGTGATATATAAGGTGATTTAATATAATTTTAATAAATGTAATATAGTTTTTATGTTAAATAAATCAATACATCAGATCTAAAAGAACTTTAATTTAAAGTTTAAATTATAGGAAACATTAGGCCTCTACTAGGAAATGAAAAAATAAAAATTTTGGCTTATCTTGAAAACGAAAATTAAAACCTCATACGCCTTGAACTAAAATGACACTGAACCGCTTAAGTTTCACTCCGATGGGCGCCAGGTATTCGTCTGATGTCATAATACTATGTATAAATACTAATAATAATAATAAATATATCTGGGCAAGTCACACAAATTAAATCTAATCCCCAAAGTAAGCAAATTATATGCTTGTGTTATGGGTGTTATTCAACGATACCAATACATAAAAATACTTATATAACATATATATTTATATAACAGAATAAATTTAATAAACACCCAGACCCGGATATACAGACATCTAAACATTCATCACACTAATGCCCGTCGGGAATCGAAATCGATGTAGCTAGGCGTGTACGCTAGCCACTCGAACAACGACTACTACAATATTATAGTATTATATATTATAGTATTACTATATTATAATATGTACTATATTATAGTATCTCTAACTAGTTTGTGATTTTAATGCCAACAATATTTATCAAAATGATGAGTGTCAATAAAACGTATATTTTCTTGTAAATATATATTTAAAAAAAGGAGGGCGGTGCCTTCGATATTCGTAAATTTTTAAACTCAAAACACCAGAATAGCAAAATACTTAGCATAAGTTAATCAAAATAACAAAACTATGTTTTTATATGAGACGTCAGCAAGCAAAGACATTGCTCCCCTGATGGTAAGACAACATGGCCTTTTTTATATAATATATTAGAAGACAAACAAGCAGACAGATTTCCTGATGGTAAAAAATTTACGTCGCCTAGATAAACTAAAGGTGGTAATGATGCGTTGCCAACCTGAGGTCTGGAAGTTAGGCCCCGAGCAAAAGCAAGTTTACTGGCCACCTTATCCTGTGAACTGGAACACGTCAACGGCAAGCACTGCCGTTATGGCAGCAGGAATAGGTAGTAAAGCGATGGTACCAAACCAGGCAAGTCGCTGCAAAACTCAACCACGTAGTCAGATGTCACGGTGTTATTGACGGTAAGCCTATGCATGCCTTTTACGAGCCGCCTGGCTAGAAGGCAGATGGTCTATTCTGCAAAGTAGCTCGGACTCACACGGACCTTCAGATAACATACGAGCTACAGGTCCGTCGCTGTC
>NJDD01005920.1:64315-77489 GCA_002245505.1 Calephelis nemesis
TCGAGGCCTAGCCTCAAGTTGGCAACGCATCATTACCATCTTTGGTGTTTTTAGGCGGAATGAATTTCTTGCTGTCAGGAAATTTATCTGCTTGTTTGCCACCCATTATCATAAAAAAAACTTATTGATGTATATTTTTAGTGCCCGCCAGCATCACAACTGTGACTCTTGCCATCGGATATGTCGGTCTCTGTTGTATAACGGCTTCGTCCAAGACAGGCAGAAGTTCTACCACTGGAACTCCAATGGCGCCACCTGGAATACAATCCATAAGATTAATACTGCTGCAGACCTGCAAACTACGGTATATGACTCTATAAGTACATTTTATTACGCTTCAAAAATTAAAACACTACACTGGTGCTGATTCTGTTGTTCACAAACTAATCTTATTTTAGATGCATGCTATATTTTTCAAATGAAATAAAAAGAAAAGAGATAGAAAATTTTAGACATGTCAGATTGTTCCGGACTTGCCAAATTGTGATATTTTTAATAAACATTTTCTGAGTGACAGATTAAACGTCTGTAGAAAAGTCATGTACGGTCTAATCTGACAGCTCCAAAAGTGATTTGTATCTTTCTATTACTTTCGTTGAAAGAAGATAGCAATAACTTAAAATTAGTTAAGTGAGTAAACAACAAAATTGCCACCACTGTATTTTATTTTATTTTTGAAGTGAAAACTTCTTTAGGCGCGTTGAGCGTTTTGGTAGAGGGTAAAATCCTCGGTTCGCGTCACCGACATGCTAATGATAATAGTATATCTATAGCTATGCAGAGCCAGACTAGCGCACGCGCAGTAGCTTGTGTACACGTATACATTAATACATCGACTATTTCTGACTGACAAGATAATTGTATATTAATTATTTTTTCAACCACTTTGTATTTATATTTTGTTCATGATTTGTTTAACCCATCATAATATGTAACTAATAAATAAAACATAAAAAAATTCATATGATTTTTGCATATAAATTTAATTACTCTCAACTTAATAGTTCCGTTTTCTATTCTATCGGCAGTCCCACGACTGCTACTGTTTTTAAATAAAAAAAACCGTTTTTTTATCTTATAGCCACGTCTAGCCCTATGTCAATAATTTCGAGCGGTACGAAAATCGCCGGATCGGTTTGTATTACACTATACGATAACATATTTTATAAAACTATTATGGTTGCAGATTTACATTCACTTCAACAACATGATGGTTTCGGTGTATGAAGAGCGATATAACTACGACTGGAATTTGTTTCTATCGGACCTTGGAGGGAGCGTCGTGAGTATTTATTGGGAAACAAGCAGACTTACTCTTGCTGGAGGCCTAACATCCACCATTACCACCATTGGTGTCTCCAGACGATGTGAATTTCTTACCACCAGGAAATCCATCTTCATATTTGCCTTCCAATATCTAAAATAACAGTGCTTGTATTGATAACTAAGAGATACACAATTGACACAATTGTCAGAGATTTTGACCCATAACTTTCCAAAAGTAATCTACCAACTTGTGGTAAATGCTCAGAACATAAATTACTTGGTTTTTTGAAAGTCGTACGTCCACCATGTTTAGCCATGAAACAGGGTATCTTCCATATCATAACCTAACACGCTTGAGTAACTTTTCAAATCCATTCTTAGGCTCCCCTAGTATTAAAAACTTTAACAATATAATAAATAATATATTTTACCAACACAACTAATCCACACTTATTGCATGTTGAAGAATAGACATGTTCAAATAAACACTACATTCAGTAAAGCTATTCATCTAACAGTTTGCGTTATACCATGACTATTTTAAATATTTGGAGATCTGCCAACTTTCAGATCCTTATTACTTCTACTACTACTAGACTATCAAGTGATATGTGTCACGACCCATGCAGACTTGCATAGCTTCTTCCACATTCATTACTCTTTTCGTACAGACACACTGGTTTGGAACACTTGACACCACCTTTGGATAATATTCTAGCGACTTACTCGTGAATTTTCAGAATCTTAATATATATATATACATATCTATACATATAAAAGAAAGTCGTGTTAGTTACACTATTTGTAACTCAATAAAGGCTGGACAAATTTGGTTTAAAATTGACATGAAGGTAGTTTAGAACCAAAAGAAAGGGTACATATTTTTATCCCGTTGTACAGCAAGGAAACTCAGAAAAGCAACATTTTAATTTTCTATATTAACTAAACGGGTGGAACAAGGACCACTGGAAGAGCTAGTATATATCCACCATTGTCTAACTGTCTTTTACCATCAGGAGATGTGTTTATTCGCTGTCTAATCCTTAAACACAATAAAACCTCTCCACCAAGCATTCTCTTACTCTCTTTTCATCAGGAGAATCACCTGCTTGTTCCCTATCTTATAACTAAAAGTATTTTCACGCCCCTACCTCCGAAGAGGAAAGCAGAGACACACACTTTAGCAAGTCGTGGTTGCCCACGACTTGCCAAAGACACTAAGTCCCACAATATTGTAGGTGGCAAGCCTATCCCGGTTAACGTTATTTTAACCAGGAGATTGAAAATACACGTTTCTTATTTTTTTGTTGTGTCGCTAAACCCCTAGACCGCGGAGGCGGTCTTGTAAAAAATGTAGATTATATCCTACTGATATTATAAATGCAAAACTTTTCATATTTGTTTGTTTGTTACTCCTTCACGCAAAAACTATTGAACCGATTTTCATGAAATTTGGCACACACATAGAGGATAACTTACATGAAAAAATGTTTCTCTACCACGTGGGCAATGCCACGGGCAATAGCTAATCTCTACATAGTATAAAACAAAGTTGCTTCTTCCGTCCCTATGTCCCTTTGTACGCTTAAAGCTTTAAAACTACTAAACCGATTTTGATGCAGATTTTTAATAGATAAAGTGTTTGAAGAGGATAGTTTATATGCGTATTTTATACGTGCGAAGTCGGGGCGGGCCGCTAGTTTGGTATAAATGGAGTTCTATTGATTTATAGACCAGACAAGTCCCAGACGTAGCCATTAAGCCACTTGAAATGAGCTCCAAACTCGGACTAGGTGGAACTCAAGCACCTATCCGCCCAAGTGATCTTAAGTACACGATGTTGTTGATTTTTTAAAAGGAAAACCCCTCCTTAAAATACCTGTAATGGTTGATGTCATATCTGTATCTTTAATTGTCATACATATTTTTTATGATATTGGAAGCCAAACAAGAGGACGGGTTGCCTGATGGTAAGAAATTCACACCGCCTGTCTCTATAGAGACACCAAAGATGGTAGTGGTGCGCTGCCAACCTGAGTCCTCTTGGTCAACCAAGTCAACCTGAGGCGGATGCTAGGCCTCTAGCAAAAGTAATTGTATCGGCTACTTTACCCTCTCAATCGGATAACGTCAACGGCAAGCGCTGACGTTATGGCGCCAGGAATAGGTAAGGCGGTGGTACCAATCTTGGCCACCACCTAGTCAAATGTCAAGGTGTTAGTGATGGTAAGCCTATGCTCGCCTTTTGCGAGCTGCCTGGCAGGAAGGAAGATGGTCAATTCTGCATAGGAGCCCGGACCAACTCGGGGAAAACATACATATGTATACGTAAATAAATATCTTTACCTACGCCAAGTCCCTTGCTGGGTAGGCAAGAATATCGAGTGTTAAATCTAACGATCACTGCAGACTTGCCTGGCTTCCTCCACATTGATAACCCTTTTCGTAGAAACACGATGGTTTCCAAGACTCTTTATACCGCTATGACCTACGTCCAGCAGTGGACGTCCTCCGGCAGATGATATTCTTGGATAATACTTGAGCAGTTTGATCGTGGAATGTCAACCTTGGTCTCCCCGGGGACCTTCATCCATCCACATTCTTTCATTTGTCATTCTTTCCTCGTGCCCGAACCGGCAAAGCATGCCCTTTCTCATTTTAACAGCTCTTTTTCTTGGATGGATTGGATGGAATGTGGTCAGCTAGAGTTACACAGCAGATTTTCCATAGCGCTGTCATTTCGACCGCATTTATCAGAATAAGGTGAATTTAATTCAAAAATCATTAAAATCATCATAAGATCAATCGGATATTATCCGACGGTGGTGTCAAGAGTCTCCGAAACCGGCGTGCTTGTATAAAAAGGGTAATGAATGTGAAGGAAGCAAGACAGGTTTGTCAGGATCGTGAGGTCTAGCACTCGATACTCTCTGCCTACCCCGCAAGGGACTTGGCGTGAAGATATGTATGTATGTAAAATCTAGTAAAGGTTTAAAACCTTTTTTCGAATCGAAGTTCCTTATCGCACGTTGTGAAAGGGGGCTAGTCGGAAAAAAAATCACGAAAATTTGTCACGACACTTTTTGCTATAGTAAGCTGTGCGAATATGTTTTTCTATAAGAGAGAGAGAGAGAGACAGACCGAGAAACTTCGTTCAATCCGGGTGATCTTGACACCTCTCAACTTTTTTTTTACTACTATATAGAGAAAACATAAAATAAACTAAATTAAATATCAAACTACCAGGTACCAAATTTGGGATTTAATAATAAGATTACTTTTTGTTTGTTTTACAGGGGTTTCTGCTAGGTCTTTCTGTGATTGGTTTGATAAGCATCCTCAGTCATTGGCTGGCAGTCCTTGGGCCTCTAGTGTGCAAGTCCAAAAGGGAGGAGAACGGCGTTATAGGTTCTGCTGAGGGTACTACTGATGAAGACTTCAAATATAAGCGTAACAACAATATATATGTAGTAAACTAAAGTTAAAGTAATTTAGAATAACTTATGGAATAATTCACAACTGCAGGACTAGCATGCGCGCGAAGTTTTTACTTACGATAACATAAATATTTCTCTTATTATTTTGCTAATCACAAATAATGTTTGTTTTCTCATTTAAACGTTACTTACAATAATTTATTTCTCTTTTGTCATAAATATGTCTTTATTACGATAAAAATCACAGTAACTAACATTGTCTTTATATACGCCTACTAGCTCTGCTTGTGAAACAAAGATACGTCTATTACGGCTAACATTGATGAGGCGATATGTCTTCTTTATTTTTTTTAATGTATCAAAATTTTAATTCAATAACATATTTTTCATGTTTTAGATTTACTGCTTAACTATTACACATTTTGTTAAAAGAAATTCACGTAATAGGTCAGTAAATGTAAAATATTATTAATAAAATATTTAATCGCTGAAAAAACCTATCCGTGTCGTAGGTAGAAACCACAGAACAATATTACTCACAGAGGTAGGAACCAACTCGATCACATTAGTTTTCAAACGCAAAAACAGCAGCGAAATAGATTTATTCGTTTGAGAGCTATGGTGCCACAGACAAATACACCCAGAAACGTTATACTTATAATACCCCTAATTTGCAATCGGGGGTCAAAAATTAGATTTGCATTCTAAAGAGTATTTTTACATGCCAAACATTTAGCAAGTTTGAAAGGTAATATGAGTGTATAACTATTTTGCAAATATAGGTATTTACTAAAAATAATATACTTAGATGAAAGTTATTAATATATTCTTTGAGCATCTCGGTATCGTATTATTTTGTCCATTTTGTCCTAAGCTCTAAAGTTTCCATCTTCAGAAGCATTTTCCACATTTAGGAGTCTTAATTTTTAAGAGACCTCTTTGAAAGAGGAACCTAACACCGGACTACTATAACATATAGATACTTTAAAGACCACTAGCGGTATTAACAAACATATAACGCGCGCCTGTAAAGTTTGCGTTCGAAAGAGGGCGTTGCTAATATTGCCAAACAGAAATGTATTTACCCTTACGTTTTATAAAAATCAGTTGCCAATAATTAATATTTATTACATAGTAAAAATGGTTTTACAGTAGCCGTTTAATAAATGTTAAATTTATTTTACGGCTGCTACAAAACTAGTTTTATTTGGTTGCATTACATAATTCATATGACATTTGAAATTTTTAACGGTAAGCAAAATAGCAAATGTAGTATTGCCAAAGGAATCTGCACTTATTAAATTAAGTGGCACTTAAATTTCACAAATAATGTTGTGTTTTATAATTAGTGACCCTCCGTTATTTGAGGGGTAGGCGTACATTAAGCATTAAGCATACATTAAGTATTAAGCGTACATGCCTAACTCTAACGATAAACCATTTGTGGGGCAGACATTTGTTTAACAAACGTAGATGTCTGTAATTCTGGTTCTGGGTGGTTATCAAATTTATGCTGACATCTATTTAAGATGATGCTTCGGTTACGAAGCGAAACGTACGTTTTTAGTAATTAGTGTATTATTGGTGCTAAATAAAACAGTTTAGTGGTATGTGTAGTGTGACGCTGGATATATTTGCGGGGTTTAGCTTCCGGTAAGTCCAATTCATTCACAGCGCACTATTTGGCCTATTTTGTCACGCCATAATAAGTAAACGTTTTTTTTTGGATGGAAATTGCAAATTAAATAATTTTATTCTGATTTAAGTATGGATTTCTGCAAGTATTTTTATTTAAGTATTTTTATGAATTAGTACCATTGACTAGCACCCATAACACAAGCGTATGATTTGCTAATTTTACCTAGGGTAAGATTTGTACCAGGATACTTATTTTTGTATTTTAATTATTAATTTTGCAACAAAATGTACCTAAATCGTAAATTTCTTAGATAATAACACGGCTGTAACTCTTTACCTTAGACAGTGTTTTCCAAAACACCCTAATTCTACAGCAGATACCGAGTATCTGGCAACATTCGGTGAATGTCAAAATTGTTTCAATTTTTCCGCGCTCAAACTTATTTGCCGAGCACTCTAACTGGATAATTATTTAACGTAAACACGTCAAAATTAGAGCGTCATTGACGTAATAAGATTAAGTAAACAAATATACAGACAAATATTGCAGTTCCGCATATTATGATATTCATTTCGACCGATTCATCATCATACACAAGAACTTGTATTTGGTGGTATTACTGTTGCACAGGTAGGTGGTTTACTAGTTAGAAGGGTGGTGTGCAGCAGCTCACCCTGATAGGAACCATTGCCTATTTAAACTTTAATGTACACAAATAAAAAAATGTGAATACAAAAGGCGAACTTAATGCTAACTGCATTCTCTTCTAGTCGACATTTAGGCTAACAGAGATCAAGTATGTAGGTACCAAATATACAAAAACAGAGAATAAAACAAATAAATTTGTACTAGAGTTAAATTAGCTGATACTGGCACACTTACATACACCGTACATACAAATAAGATAATTTAGTAATGTAAAAGTAAAGTATCTTCACATCCATATCCCCGGAGAGTTAGGCAGAGGCACAACTAGGGCACCCACGACTAGCCGAAGACACTAAGTAAAAGTAGTAATGTATAGCTACATAGAATAATATATTACCGATTCCTTTGTCGATAGCTTCAGTGCTCGTCTTTGTCATGCTGGAGGATATGGTAATGGTAGAATTACCTGACGTGGAGTTGCACAGGGAGAATCAGAAAATTAAAAAAAAATCACTTTTAGTTGCCCGACCCAAGAATCAAACGCGGGATCTCATGTAGTTAACATCAACACCAGACCACAGACACACTTATTATTTTATTTGTGTTGTATGTCAGAGTAAGCGGATGAATAGTGTAACGGTAACGACTACTCCGAATTAATACCATTTACCTGATGATCTCGCCTCTGTGGTGCAGCGGTCCAGGTGTCGGACTTGATTTCATGAGGTCCCGGGTTCGATTGCCGGGTCGGGCAACAAAAAGAAAATATGGTTTCTCCAATGCCCTGGGTGTGCCTCTGCCTAACTCTTAGGGGATGTGGGTGTAAAGATACTTTTTTACGTGATGATATGTTTTTTAGCCATGACATCAGTGCTCTTAATTCTTGTGTTTTTGTTACGATAAACTCGCTAAAATTACTTAAGCAAGGGGCTAATATCATAGGTTCCTAGCCTCATCGTATCCTCAGTTCAGTAACGCAACAGAGGGATCTTTGTTGTTTATAGGCCACGACTGAGTCGTAACATGACCACGGATGGAATATTATGTTATAAAAAAAAGTATCTTCACGCCCATATCCCCGGAGATGTAGGCAGAGGCACAACCAGGGCACCCACGACTAGCCGAAGATACTAAGTCCCATAATGTAATAGGTGGCAAGCCTATCGCCAACCGGGCACGTTTCCAATCCCGACCAAATTTTTTTTTATTAAAAAATTAGAAAAATCCAATTTTCTTTTTGTTGGCCTACCCGGGATTCGAACCCGAGACCTCATGCAGTCAAGTCCAACACCCGGACCGCTCGACCACAGAGGCGATAATATATTATGTAATGATGATGAAATATAAATAATGGAACGGACGCACCAATTTTGCTATTTTTTTGTTGTATTAGTTATTGATAGGAGATTTTTTTATGAAAAGGAAAACCGCAAAAAGTTGCAGGGAAAATGGGAAAACAGTACTATATAGTTAAACATATCAACGGTTAGTAACTGTTGATTTCAAGTGATACGAAGTTCGCCGGGGTGGCTAGTAATAAACATATATTTGCTGGACAATTTGAATAAATTAATCTAACCCCAAAGTAAGTAAATTATATGCTTGTGTTATGGTCAACGATACAAGTACATAGAAATACTTAAATAGATACTGAAATAAATTTAGGAAACACCCAGACCTGGAAATACCGACATATAAATTGTCATTCTACAAATGCTTACCCTCACCGGGAATCTAATCAGAGTCTGGTGGCGGGTCGATAGCGATAGGCGTGTACGCTAACCCCTGGCCAAGGTGGTCAAAATTTCATTTCATTAATTTTGCACAACAGTTACACGGCTTTTGCGGAATTAACAAAATAAATGCTTATTCTACTTCGACGCCTTTTTGCCTACGAAATATTTTACATTTTGGTATTAAGTTATTAATCAGATGAACCATGGTTAACCGGCGCCGTTTGGCATGGAGGTGTCTTCTTAATCAAAATGCTATATTTATTGGTATGCTGTACCGAATTAAACTCCTTGGCATATGTCGAATGAATATATTGGTAGCGACAGAAATTAGGCTGTGGCTTCACTAGCGAGCGGAGCGAGTTTTGATTCACGTGTTATGTCATTCAAACTTACACCTATCACGAAACAATTTTAAATTATTGTTTAATTAAACACCGACTAAATTTGTGGCATCATGTTATTGAGAATCCAGTTTTGTATAGTCATGTGTGAAAGTAAGTTTTACATGTGTTCAACGATTGTTTTTTTAAGACGATCAAAGTATTTTCGTCAAAATGACTTAAACAGGACTTAAAGGAATCTTTGTAGCCCATGGCTTTAAATAGAAGATGTCAAACCTACATTGACCTGCATCGAGCTGATAACAGGATAAAACATGTTTTATGATAAATTTAGTATGCTAGAAATTATATTAAAAGTGGGTCGCGTCAAAGGTCCTGAACAAAATCTCGTCTGATATCCATTTCAATTGTTATAAAAGAGCTGTAAATGAGCTGATAATCTTGAACTTCTGATAAAAACCGCATCAAAATCCGTCCATCGTAAAACGAGGGTTAATAAAATGTTACCGCTATAAGCGTTCATCACCTGAAAAAATCACGGTTCGAACCCTGGGTCAGTCAAACAAAAAGAAATTGGGTTTTATCAATTTTCTAATAAAAGCAACGCTGCCTGAGTTTGAGTATGTGGCCGGCTTGCGATAGGCTTGCCACCTCTGCCTATTTCTATCGGAGTACGGGCATGAAGGTACTTTAAATATCATATCAATTGCCACAAACATAACTTTGTCTTTTCAAATATATTTACTAAAAGTTTAGAAATATTTAAAGTTTGTGTAAGTCAAATATTTTTGTTTCTGGAAAGTTGGCAAATTGAGCGCAGAGTTCACGTAATTGATTAAAGGTTCAATATCGTAACCTTTTCCAGATAAAAATATATACATCTGTAAATAACTGTAAGTATTAGAATTTTATTCTTAAGGCGGGTTGTGTTCTTTAAAAAGGACCTCCAACAAATTTTAGCCTAAAACTTTCGAGTTATTGCAGTATATAAATTCGTAAATACGCAGTTATAAAACCAGATATTCTACTAATATTACAGATTCAAAGTATATTTGCGCTCATATCCCAGTAGGGGTAGACAGAGGCACAACCAGGGCAGCCACAACTAGCCGAAGACTCTAAGTCTTAGAATGTGATAAGGGGCAAGCCCATCGCAGACCAGACACATATAATATAACCCTGAGCAATGTTATTTTTATTAGGAAATCGAAAAAATATATTTTTGCTAATTATTTTTTTGTTGTTAATTTTGTTGTTTTGTTGACCCGTGGATCAAACCTCAAGAATCTATCTCCCAAGTCCCATATTTTTGTTAATCGCTGATACTCCTCTACTGTGCCCACGGACAAGAGTTAGTCACCTGCAAACCAAGTCGATAACCCAAATTACTGTCTACCAATGCAGCTGGCATATAATCTAAATCGATTGGTCTTAGTTTAACTATCTACAATACTATTGCCAATGCATTTCTAATCTGATGCACGATAAATATTAATTTACCTTGACAATATTCAAAGTCCATATCTCGGTAAACTTTTAGCAAGAGGCATAGTTTTAAAATCAAATAGTTAAGCGCAATAAAACTGCAAAAATCGTCTCTTTCTATTCTATTGGGTACATACAACGTCACGATTGGATAATTCCAATATACCTACAAACTTTTAATAATGTCAAACGATACCAAGTTGGCTGTTCGGCTAGTATTCTAATAGATAAAACCGTCACTACTAAATTTTTAACTTCAAATAGTGTAAGTGTTACACGTTTGTAAAAAATACAATACAATAACTCTTTATCGTGCACCAAATACAAGTAAATTACAAATAAACTAAAATAACTAAAACTAAGAAGATACACAAAGGCGGCCTTATCGCCAAGATTTAACGAGATATATATTTATAGAGATTAATAGAATATTAATTCAAAACAATTTTCGGCAACATTAACCGATAACACGAAAATTGGTTTATCGCAAAAAGAAAATTTTAACGCTAAAAAATACTAAACTGATTTAAGTTTTTTGTCTTAAATAGTTCAACTTATGTGTACTTCCGACACATCTATCGTTGCATACTCAAAATAGAAAGTAATACTAACTATACATCCGACAAAGAAACTTATATTTCCAAATTCATCCCCTGACACAGTGATATCTTACTATCCATATGCCCTATTTATTTAAAAGAGACATTTAAAATTTCTTAGATCTAGTGATAACCTTTCTCTCCAAGTACCCTCTCATGTTAGTTAGCGTTAAACTGTTATAGTCGATATTTCACTATAAGTAAATCTTTGAAAATCGCTCCAAGTAGAAATCGGGAAAGTCCTAAATATCATGTATCAGAAATCAAATAATTAACTTCGTCAATCGCTAATCGCGTCAAAGGCGCGATATTTCGGAAGATTTAACCTTTTAATGGACGAATGAAATGAATCGATGAATGGATTAACGTTTCAATGGACTGGATGAAATTTAACGGAAGTTAACTCCAGCTGTTACCGCTATTTGCTTTTTCCCTGTTAATATTATCCTCCGAAATCTTTACTTCGATGCGGGGGAAGATTTGAACGCCTGGAAGAATTAAGAAGCAAAATCACGCAAGGATGCAAGGAGTCGCCATGTTTAATTCATTCGCTGTTAATAAATCCGTCTCAAGAGCACGCTGGTCGCGACCAAAAAGACTATAAAATTTAAATTAAACCTATCCGCGTGTGTGCTAGTGCAATAATTTCAAGAAAGAAGTCAGAAGAAGTGAGAAGACAGACAGATCAGTCGCTTTTTTTCCTTTGTTCCGCAAAGAATCAGCACCTGATGTGATATAGTCAACCGAATGTCTGTTAAATATGGACATTTAATTTCTTAATTTCGCATACTACTGTTCAAATGGTGTAATTCCTTTTATCGCTCCACATTGTGGTTCTTTTATGCATCACCAACGTTAATCCAACGATTAATAGATTAACGAGTGAATACCTCTACCCAGCTATGGATATTTTAGATCTCAACTTATCGCAGGCAAAGCGGCGTGTTACATCTCGTAGAAGATAAAGTGTATAAAGATTCCTAAATTTTCTGTTCAAAATTAATATAATGTAGTATTTATCTTGTAAATATTATTAAATGAGAAAATATGATGTTATCTTTCAGACTTTTTCATTTCTTTTTTATTAAAAAATAAAGTTAAAGTTTAAGCACAATTTTTTTTTGTTATTTTATTCCTTAAAGGTTCAAAAATAACCAGCCGAATTAGTGCAGAGAATGTGGGCAAAACTACGAGTTGAAAGCTAATTTTGCCTACCAAGTATTTGTGACACATTTATTTAAATATTTGCCTACTCGATATTTATGAAACATGTATTAAAATATTTGCCTACTGGGTATTTATAAAACGCGTATTTGAATATTTAAAGCCATAAACAGTCTAAAACAGCCTAAATAGTGTAGACTGTAGAATATGTAGACAAAGCTGCGGGTGGAAAGCTAGTTTAGTCTATAATGCTCATACTCACGTTATGGCAGTTCTCGCGATTGGTCTAACATATTAATAACTTCCACGTATTTATATAAATATTTTTGTTTTACAGTGTCGGACCATGAATCACGCTTGTTTGCGTAAAGCTCAAGCTATATTTAACCAACTACGTCCATGAAAAGGGAAGGTTATGAGTTTAGGTTATTTATCTGTGTAGGTAGCGTTGAATTACTATTCGTAATGGTAATGAAAAACGTTGCCTATCTTGTTATAAGTCTTGGTCTATTTTTTTTGGTCGTGATTATTTTTCCCCGTGTTGGTCCGGGCTCCTTTGCAGAATAGACCAGCTCGTAAAAGGCGAGCATAGGTTTACCGTCACTATTATACTATACTGCCTTATCTATTCCTGTCGCCATAACGTCATGACTTGTTCTGGGTTGGAGGGTAAGGTAGCCAGTAAACTTAGTTTTGCTCGAGGCCTAACATCCTGGCCTGAGGTTGGCAACGCACCATTACCATCTTTGGTGACTATAGGCGGCGTGAATTTCTCACCATCAGGAAATCCGCCTGCTTGTTTGCCTTCAATTATTATAAAAAAAAATTGAATTATCAAGTATTCATTTGCCTTACTAGG
>NJDD01005925.1:1880-16824 GCA_002245505.1 Calephelis nemesis
CTTGCCAAAAGCCAAAAAATGGGTAAAGTTGGTTGAGGGTCCCCTCTGGCGGCAGAGGGGAAGACGACCTAACAACACGGGTCCCTATGGGCCCCTGTCGTTGGTGACGACAGGGGTGTGTACCTACACAGCCTTACTGTGTGTGTTGGTGTGAGCCTCACGTGACGTTTTTCTTTTTTCGGTGATCTTCCTTCAAGCGGCTTGCGCTGCGGCTGCGACCCGCGAACGGCAGGAACACTCGAACAAGAGAGGACGGACTTATACGATTTGACGGTTAAGTACAGTACTAACAACCAGAAAAAAAAATGTGAAGAAATGCTTACTACGGCAGGCGAGCGAACGCTACAGAGCGAACGCTACGACTGCGCGGAGCGAGCGAGTGACGCGCTACGGCAGGCGGGCTAGCACTACGGCCTTACCTCTTTCACATAAGTTCTAAACGGCTAAACCGATTGAGTTAAAATTTTATATGGACATTTTTGATGGTTGCCATAAATACAATTAATAATACAATTAGATTCAGTATGTGGAGCTATTGTCGGTATATCATATATCATAATATGCACTATAATGTAAAAGAGGAAAGATTTTATTGTTCCGAAACTACTGGACCAATTTGATATATGTTTTAACACTTAAAGCAGACTTTATCACTGATGAACATAGGCTAAGTTATTTCTATGAAAAATTAGAAATTTCTACACCCATGCGAAGCCGGGAAGGCTGCTACTTAATAAAAATTAAAAGACTTCGTTAAGTTTAGGACAACATCTTAAATTTTTACTAAAATTTCTTATGTTGAGTTTTCATCAAAGTGTGTTCATTCTTTAAACCGATTGAAGTAAAAATAACTACGTTAATAAAAACCGACTTCCAAGTTAAAAGGTAATGAAGATTTAATATTAATTAAATACTATCTATGTATAATGTATATGTATTATTTACTATAATAATAGATTTTAAATCGGTGCCAAGCCAATATAATAATTGCTTATAATATAATTATTAGTTGGCTTGGCACCGACTTCAAACCTATTAGTAAATGGCATAATATATAAATGAGTTAGTTGAGAGAGATAGGTTGTATATAATTAATATGAAATCTTTATCATTTTTACTTTTTTAGTTTTAAAGTCGGTTTTTATTAATTATTTTTTATTACTAATTTATAAACTGATATGATTTAATTAAATAAAAATAAACATTGGAAAAGGTGAAAGTATATTAAAATGCTCATAAAATAAAAACTAATGGGCTTACCTGAATTAAGTTTTCATGGGACCAATTTGAAGCTTCAAAAAATGAAGCTATTCCGCATCAAACAAAAAAAGAATTATATTAATCGAAGCATACACAAAAAATGTTTTTTGAACTCGGTTAACAAATTAAGATGATGTGAGACATATGAAAGATTCATTGAGATATGAAAGTGTTGGTTTTTAAGGTAAAACTTTTTTGTAGAATACGGCAATTTTCCCACTTGTGCACGGCAATGACAGCATGACCTACAAGTCTTAGCCGGCCCCAGATAGGAGAAATTAACTAATAATTTAAATTGTATTACCTATACGAGTATGTACGGCAACTCTAAATGTAGCCAGCGGCAACAACGTTTAGTTCAGTTTGGTGCAACATTTAAATAAAAAAATATTTTTTTCACCTAGATCATATGACATTAGTTGCCTTAAATCTGAATGCCTTTAGACATTCCTATTTCTCTGCTTTAAGTAAACTACATACAAATTTCTGCTATGTATCGTATGTAATACATACAATTCGGGTTTGCTATGTATCTATGGAAGTACCGCTTCTAGTGCGTAATAACGTAGTATTTATATACTCTTTGGTTCAGTTAGAAGACTATTTAGCTGGTATTGGATTTGTTTTGTATACTTTTATAATTTGTGCTTTCAAATACGGGGTAAAAATATATAGCTCGTTCAGTGTAAACAAATTAGACGTCAAAAGTAAGATTTAAAAATGGAAATCAAAGAGTATAACAATCACAGACTACACGTTATAATCATATAAATTTGGATATAATAAGTAGCTGGGTGACCCGAGCTTTCTCGGTATTTTTTTTTATAGATTATGTTTTTTGGAAATTATATTCAAGTACGAATTATAAACCAATAATACACCAATTTCATATAATTTTTTAGTCTAACCTCAAAGCAAACACTCATTGACTTCGTGTTACTTAACAACGCCATCTGCTTGAACAACTTTATGGCTCACAAAAAATAGTGCTATTATCACCAATAGATGTCATGAAGAGTTGTCATTTTCAGGTTAAATTGGGACTATTCAAACACCTTCTTTTTGTTATTATAAAAAAAGTAAGTTCATTCTTTCGTTGACTAGATTATAAGCGTTTTTTTACAAAAATAATATAAAATTTCTTAGCAAACACTCATTGACCCGTGTTGCTCCGGGCTCCTTTGTAGAATAGACCATCTGCTTTCCTTGCCAGGCAGCTCGTAAAAGGCGAGCAAAGGCTTACCGTCACTAACACCGTGAATTCTGACTAGGTGGTAGAGTTTCGCAGCGACTCGCCCGGATTGGTACCACCGCCTTACCTACTCCTGCCGCCATAACGTCATGATGTGTTCCGGTTCGAAGGGTAAGGTAGCCGGTAAACTTACTTTTGCTCGAGGCCTAACATCCCGACCTCAGGTTGGCAACGCACCATTACCACCTTTGGTGTTTCTAGGCTGCGTGAATTTCGCACCATCAGGAAATCCGTCTGCTTGTTTGCCTTCCTATAATATATATAAAAAAAAATGACTTCGTGTCACGAGACAACGCTATCTGCTGAAACAACTTTATTGCTCACAAAAAATAGTATTATTATTCGCCAATAAATGTCAGGGAGAGTCATATTTTTCAGTTAAAACACGAATAAAATGACATTTATCTAGCTAGACCGATTTATCGCTTCCGAAACTCCCTACAAACTAAATTTCTTGAAAATCGTGGAGCCGATTCCGAGAATCCAATTATATATATATACAAGAATTGCTCATTTAAGGGTACAAGATAATAATAATAAGATACACCTATAAAAAATTGTAATATACCCATAAAATTTAATGTCACGTTGACAGATGATTTCAGTTTTTTTAGTAGTGGTGTTTTGGTGTTTAACGTCCTATAGGTATATTATTATACTCTTTGGTTTTTTTTTAAACAAAAACATCTACTGGGATCTATGTACAAGTTTTTTTATCCAAATACATAGAAAAACGATAAATTTTATTTAAATTTATTTTAATAAAACCAAAGAGTAAAGTAACTGTCCATATGATACATCAAAGAGAATATAATCACTACGTTTTGATACATACTAGAGTATTGTAGTCTTTGTTACAGACATTGTCAAATCATTCTTATGCAACAACTCTTGATAAAGAGTATTTATATTATTTGTACAACAATAAAAACGTGATTAAATATGAGTGCCAATGAAACAAACATATATGGCGATTGTAAAAAAATTATCCGTACCAAACCGGATACTACTGTTACAGAAGGTAACTTATATTACTTTAATCATTATAAAAAGATAAAATTAAAAAAGAGCGTTTAGCAAATTAGTGTTTTATGTCCTGGTTTATATATTGTTAGCTTTAGTCAAAACTGCATATACCATCTCGTCGGTCTAGGGCTAAACGAACACTTGTAGCACCACCATTTAAACGCGTCGCTCGGGTTCCTGACGGGGGCAAACATTTTGTGTGATGAACATTTAGATGTCTGCATTTCCGGGTCTTGATGTTCAATAAATTTATTCCGATATCTATTTATACGAGTATATTTCTATATATTAAAATAGTTGACTACAACATAACACAAGCATAACATACTTTGCGGTGAAATCCAACTTGTGTTATAAAAATAATCCGTAGACCTAAATTGAATCCTTTTTAGGTAATATCTTAACGCTGAGAGATGTTATGGATAAGGTAGTGATATGTGATAGGATGAAAGAGTGACTATGTGTGGTAACTTGGATGGATGGGTGGGGACACAATGGACCGGTAACTCCCAGCAGTTCTTATGGTGATAAGAAAGTGATGATGACAATGATGCTGGTGAGCATATTGTAGATTTATGTGTGGAAATAAAGTTTCTTTCGTCCAACATAATATTTCAGAATAAGGTCATGCATTCGTTTACATGGAATGATTAAAACTGTATGATGAACTTGATTTTGGTTGATACTTGATAATTGCCAAGTGTTTAATGGACACAGCCTACATGAGCCCGACTCTTAATACGAAACACTATTTGGTTACTAGTCGGTTTCGGGGTTTGTTTAAGAAGCATTTAAGGGAGTCAAATCCAAAATCAGCTGCAAAGTGTGCGCCTGGCGGACTTAGACGTGGATGATTGTTGGAATGTTTTAAAAGACAAAAGGTCGCGAAAGAGGGATTTGTGAGTGCAAAGATGTACAAGTTGATAAACTGTGACGCATGTTGGGATGAGTAGGTAAAAGCCTCCGCTAAAAGAAAGAAAAGAGCTGGGTTGGATAATGTTTTGCAATCGAATGATAACAGAATTCGGGAAAGGAATTGACCGTTGTTGCAGGAATACTACCATGTGAAAGAGAAGCGTGAGTATGAAACTGAAAGAGGGGTAGGCCAACAACATCGAGAGAAACACCAACCCTGTCAAGTAGTCTCGGGGTTGTTCGCCCGCCTCTACAATAAATAGAATTGAGTCTAAGAGTAATGATATTTTTGTAAGCACGGAGGACGTGTGAAAACGGTGTAGTGCATTTCATGGGAATATGTATGAATATTCCCAGGAAGTTGCCTCTGGGTCTGAGTACCCAAATGACTCGGAAGTAGCGGAAGCATATAATGGCTTATGATAGAAGAAATTGAATTGGCGATTAAAATTATGAAAAATAGTAAGGCTGCGGGAGTAGATATGGTACAATTGAGATGATCAAGCTTGGTGACCCGTCGACCGAGTCGTTTTCTGGGTTGTTTGTAACGAATGTTGGAATACCCGAAGACTGGCGACGTGCAGTAGTCAAGCCCTAGTCAAAAGTCAAGGTTCACGCATTATCTTCACCAGCTACAGGGCTATCAGTTTGTTCAGTTTAACATTAAAAGTATACAGAAAAATGGTTGAAAGGAGGATGCAAGGGATGTAAGATGAAATGTATTTGAAGGCTCAAGGTAGTTTAAAGGCTGAAAGAGGATGTACGGAACAAGTGTTTTGCTCCGCAACATTGTAAAGAGTTATTTGGCTTTAGGGTTGTACGCAAAGAGCTATGGGACATTTTACCGGATTATGGGAAAGACGGGTCACTGCTTCCTAAACAGCGTGTTTTATGCAAATTGTGCTGTTTTTTTGAGGTCTACATCTTCTGAGCTTTCAAGCAATGGTCACAAATGTAAAGATGCTAACATTTGAATACGAAGAAAACCAAAGTAATAGTCTTTGAAAGAGACATAGCACGAACAGATGTAAGAGTTTTAGTTGACGATGTAGTGTTGGAACAAGTTAATAAAAAGGTAAAGTAACTTCACGCCCTTATCCAAGAAGAGGTAGACAGAGGCGTTACAAGAATCTTTGTATAGATCCACGTAATTAAAGCTATTTCGAATTTTTATCTTTTGAGGTACAACCTGGCAACCCACGACTAGCCGAAGACACAAAGTCCCATAAAGTGATAGGTCGCAAGCCTATCGCCAACCGGGCAATTGGGTTTTTGAAATAATTTTTATTTGCGGTAAATAGAAAGATCATATGTAAGTTTTATAACAAAACTATTTTTAATTATTTTTTTTGCAATAATTCAAAAGTTAAGTATATCAAAATAAAAATAAGCTTTTTAATCCAATACCGAAGAGACGCCGACAGCCCCCGAACAAACCCGAGTGTATGTGACGTCATAATGTTAGTTTTAATTCATAGCAGTTGATACAGAGACACGTACAGTGTTTTGATTTATTTAATTCTGTTGACATTGTTAAAAAACACAAATTTATATTATTGAAAATATCGAATTTCAAAAGTTATCGTTTTTGTTTTGTACCATTATGAACGAATACTACAAAAACAACTCCTGGTAAAATGTTTGTAAATGTTCTCTAAGATGGAAAACGTCAAAATAAATGGTTTCAAGCAGCGCACCGTGATAATCCAAAAACAAAATCGATTTTTTTTTGCTGTTAAGATCATTTCGATGTATGTATTTCATAACACTATTCTTATTACTTGTTATTTATCTAAGTATACCAACAAATCGAATAAGTAGATGAGTTCAGTCAATGTTTTTTTAATTGGACTCGTTTTCATAACCCTTAAAATCATAGCAGTATTTTTTTTAAATTGATAATTGAAGATGTTTAAATAATGAATTCATTAATTTTTATGTAATTCATTGTCATTAATTATTACGGTTTCTAGTTAAAAGACGATATGAAAAATTATACTTATTATAATTTATACAACAATGGGAGGTAAAGCAAAGATTAAAATTGATGTGATACCACACAAGTTTGATTGTCAACCTAGTCGTAAAAGACAAGGCGCTACAATGATTTTAAGATAGCAAGCTACTTCAGAATTCTGTTGGTGTTGGATCTTCATTTCTACGATGGTCCACATAAGTAATGCTAATGCATGTTTACAACCACCTGTTCACACAATAGAAAAGGTGATTATCGCTTATAACATCAAAAAAATTACAATTGAATAGGAGTAAATAGGTATTACCTGCTAAAGCTGCACAGTCATGGCATTAAACATCTTGAATTTTTCTTGACTTTCATTACTAACTAAAGTAACTGAATAAGCTTTGCTTTGAACTCGATGTTTTGGACAAACCCGTCCATTCAGGATACAAATATTATTTTTACGACAAAGTTAAACATAACCTATAGCTTTGTCGCCGTAACTCTTAACACGATAGGTACTCTACAATTCATGAAATAAATATTTATATTGAACATAATGAAAAATGAATATTTAAATATTTCTGTTTACATTTTTTTAACAGACTTACCTTGATGCCTTGGCACCTCAAACTTCAGCAGATTCGAACCGAACATCATTTGTCAAAAAATTGTTATCATAAATATATCAACATCAGGAATATTATCAGACTTTGCCTTTATAAATCCTTTGTCACACATAGGCAGACGGAATTAAGTAACAAATTTTTAGCAATAAATTTTAGATATTATTGTCAAGTCAAGTGTTAGAATTACTAAGCATAGTACAGTACGTAAACGTACTGTACTATGCTTGAACAGCTATAACATAATGACGTCACAATAAGAGGTGACCAAGCGTGTCGCGTTCATAGTTACGTAATTTTTATTTAAATTTTATCAATTTTGAATTGCTTATAAGTAAATGAAAAAAAATTCAGTTTTTCGCATGACACATCGATATAATTAATAACGAAGTTTTAAAATATATAAAAATTCATCAACACATTTTTTTTTCAAAATTCCAATTGTCCAATCCTGGGAACGTTGTTATTTATTAGAATATGAAAAAAAAAAACACATTTTACTTGTTTTTGTTCGGGCTGAATTAGCTATACTAAAGTAACATTCATACATTTATTTATTTATTATAAACTTGCCAATGGAGGCAGCCGAATTTTAAAAACTAGCAGAGATCGTCAAAGCTTAAATGACGTGACTGATTATCTCAAATACGCACACAAGAAAATTTATAGATAGTCGACACGGCGAACTTCTTTAGTTCTTTCACTCAAATATCTCTGTCTCTATTGCCAGGAGACATAGCGTGAAGATATGTTTAAATAATTATCTATAAATACTTATGTTATGGGTGTTAGTTAACGATTCCTATACATAGACATTGAAATAGATACCAAAATAAATTTAATAAACACCCAGACCCAGAAATGCAGTCATCTAAATGTTTATCACACAATTACCTGCCCCCGTCGGCAATTGAACCTGAGCCTCGCGGTTGGTGTAGTTAGGCGTGTACGCTAGCCACTCGACTATCGAGACGGTCAAAAATATGTATATGTTAGATGAGCTGTACTTTTAAACGTTTTTTTCTCTATATTCTGGATTTCAAGTTATTTAGTAGGTAATTCATACTGAGTGTTGTTATATCTGTAACTTCGAAACTACTAAAGTAATTATTTGGAAAAATACGATATAATTTTTAAAGCACAGACTATAAAATTAAAAAAAAAATGATTTGTCCCTCTATCACAGGAACCAATTTATGTATATAATAAATATATCCTTCCTCGAAACTTAAAGTTCCTACCTACCTAGCCAAATTTTGTTACGTTCGGTTCAGTAGATTGACGTGTTCCGATTCGTAGGGTTAGGTAGCCGGTAAACTTACTTTTGCTCGAGGCCTAACAACTCGGGCTCAGGGTGGTAACGCACTATTACCACCTTTGGTGTCTCTAGGTGCCGTGAATTTCTTACCATACGGAAATCCGTCTGCTTGTTTGCCTTCATAAAAAAATTGGACGTTTAGACTACAGTTAGGTACAGTATGTACTTGTTAGCGGGCCATTACGCAACAGGTTTTGTTGTCAGTTTTACCATAGTCAATGAATTACGTTTCTATTAAGTATGGTAAAATCCATTCGAGTGATATAAACAAAAGTCCGCAATCTGTCGCTTGAAAATTAAAAAAAACTGCCATCTATTGGCTGGATTAGCTGAATTTTTAAAGTCCTCACTCTAATACAACTAATCTCACTTATACAAAATACTATTTTGTTCTCACACAGATTTATTTGTAGTAGACGAGCCCAAATGTGTTTCATCGCTGGCCCATTTGCCTTAGCTTTCACGGTAGTGCTCGCCATCGTTCTAGTTTGGAGGTACGGGGAGTCGGTAAACTTTCGCAAGAAAAACATTCTAGTTTTAGATTGGCTACGCACATTTGACGTTTTTGTTGGTCGCAAGTTACGTTTAGTTCTTACTACCAGGAGATATTTCTTGTTTATTTGTCTTTATGTGAAAAGCTCTAAACTTTAACAGAAACCTGTTTATTTTTATGAAAGACAGATACTATTAATGCAATAAAAATAATTTGTTAGTAGCACACACATCCAATTTTGAAACGCAAGATTTTTTCATCTTTTTGGGATGAGTGTGAGAATGCTATTAGTCAAATATAAATATGTTGTATCAATTTTAACGCATTACGCAAAACGGGCGTAAATTATCTTTAAGGAATAAGTAAGTTAATTAATCAATTATCAGCCATGTCAGGGTCTTACGTAAAGTGGGGCACCCTTAATACCTAGTGAGATTTGACAGCAATGAGAAAATTCATTTGTGTATTTTAACTGAACATAGTTGTACAAAATGCCATCAGAATTATAGACCATTTATTGCATACGAAATTTATTAAGAAAAAACTGCGTTCATATTTTATCTTGATGCCTCTTCTTGTCCTTTTTGCTTTTTTCAGAAGTGGCAAAAGCGATTGGAAGTAACTTCCGAGTGTTGCCAGCTTTCGAAAAAGGCTTGTTCGACTTTGTACGCATCAAGTATTACTCTCTTGAAAACAATGAGTTCCTCAAGTGTCGTTGGCTAAAATACAAAAAGAATATAGAGAAAAGAGTGTTTGCTCCTTTTCAGTTTCCTGCGCAACGGTTAGTATTATATGGTCAAGTGCTCAAGACCGGGGGGCTGACTATGTATCTCAGTGGCTAACTCAAAATGGAAAAGTGTACATTAAATAGCTGTCAAATGACGTCATTTGTGTTTGCTATCTCTATTGTATTTCTGTTGGTCACTGGGCATAGCAAATATAAAACACGTCATTTGACAGCTATTTGATGTACACTTTACCCAGTGATCATTTTTTTAACAATTTTCAGCGATTTACACTTTTACAACAATTGTATTCGTTTCCTTCCATCGGAAACAGTTAACCGACGTCCTGAACATCTAATGAAACTTAAACCAGGGCCCGGGGTAGACAGATGCGGACAAATGCCTATCCCACAAGAACTATTGATGAAGCGCGCGGGAATAGAAAAAAGTAGTCAAAACAAATTTTTCAAAAAAGTTGTAACAAAGAAATCTGTTGAAAAGAAATAAAACTGCTATTGATTTATTGAAAGTCAGGTATTT
Organism: Calephelis nemesis; assembly: GCA_002245505.1. Classification (NCBI taxonomy): domain Eukaryota; kingdom Metazoa; phylum Arthropoda; class Insecta; order Lepidoptera; family Riodinidae; genus Calephelis; species Calephelis nemesis. The sequence continues at coordinate 11,996 of NJDD01005925.1, forward strand.
TCAATGGTGTTTTTATCAAAAAAACTGGTTTTGTAAAAAAAAAAAACTTGTAAACATGTCAAAAATATAACTACAAAAAACCGCGTCTACCAAGTTGCAATTTGATAACTTTTTTTAGAAATATAGCTTATGATTCTGAGATGGTCCCACATACATTTTATTAACATACCACTTGTAGATATAAACATTTCAGCATTGATAAGTGTAATTTATGAACCAACTAGCAATTTCACGCAGCTTCGCTTGCGTAACTTGGCTTCTACTGCACGATTTTGATGAAACAAAACCTATGTTACTCAGGGATAATGTAGCATTCTAAGGGTAAAAGAGATTTTGAAATTGGTTCAGTAGTTCGAAGCCTATTCATTTAAAACAAACAAACAAACAAAAAATTAAATGTTTCCTCTTTATAATATTATCATGATAACATTAACATGGGACCATCTAGGAACCATGACATACTGTTTCCAAAAAAATCATCAAAATCGGTCTATCGTTGGCCGATTAATCGCGTGACGAACAAAGTTAAGAGAATTTGAAATCTAATTTTTTTGGAGACTATTAAAAAGAGAGAGAGAGGTATATTTTTCGTATTTATAACATTAGTAGATAGGTGGTACAGTTTTGCATCGACTCGCCCGGATTGGTACCACCGCCTTACCTATTCTTGCCGCCATAACGTCTAATGCTTGCCGTTGACGTATTCCAGTTGGATGGTAATGTAGCCGATAAACTTACTTTTGCTCGAGGCCTAACACCCCGGCCTCAGGTTGGCAACGCATCATTACCGCCTTTGGTGTCTCTAGGCGTCGTGAATTTCTTACCATCAGGAAATCCATCTGCTTGTTTGCCTTCCATTTTCATAAAAAAAAGACCTAAATAAAAGAAATGCTAAAGCAATAGTTTTATGTTTGCGATCTACGATCCTAGAAGAGGGGCCTCTGGCTAGCATTGAAGTATGTACTTGTAAAAATATGGTAAATTATAGAGGATTTCTTTTGTGTGTCTGTCTTTCTGCCAGTCTTTCTGTATCATGACTCTCCCTATGTCTACTCTTCAGGGGGACTTGACGTGAAGATATGTATGTCTATCTAAGAGGTCCCGTACATTCAAAGGTTTCTTTACATCACGGATGTTTAAAGTTTTGATATCTTAAAAAAAGAAAATTTTTGATTTCTTTATTGTGCCTCAAACACTTGTTTTATCACAAATGCAATTTTTTATTTTGTGAGTTTTATTATGAACAGTACAGATTAAAATAAAATAAATAGATATTAGTAATCATGTATTAAAATAGTTATACGCGAATTATTACACAAATAATGTGGTAATTGGCACATCACACCTAGCAAACATTTTGTTCCCTTAGGATAGCGCCCAGTTGGACGGGTCGGGACGCGGCACATCGCATCGCAATAATCAGCCTAGATAGCTTGCATACATTTTGTATGGAGCGCGGCGGTGGCGTACGGTTTTCCGCGGCGGATTTCCGCGAGGCACCCCACGCGTATTCCCCGATTCGACCTACAGTGATCAAAGATCGTGATATTACTGTTAAGAAAAGAGTACTATAATATTTTAACGCTAAAGTTTCGTATGTCAACTACTAGAGGCGCAACTTTCCATAGTTGAAGATTCGTATGCCAACTATTCGATGGCGACACTTTCGGTACTTGACGATTTTAACGTCGAGTGGCCTCTCTATTTCGTTGCTCTACTTTGGTACTGAGTAACTTTCGTACTGGCGATGCGGCTCGGCCCGCATCAGTGGGCTTTGCAGTTTGCAATGCGATGCGCCCCGGCCCGACACGCTCCGCCCCGTCAACAGTGGACGCTATCCATTATGGACAGTTACTTTACTCTTTGCGTTTTGTTTGTAATTGCTTGGCGACGAAACCCAAGTTGAAAAGTTTTTACAACAACAGTTTAAATGGTTTGATATTTTGGAAATCAGAAATTTTCAAAATTATTTAGTGTTCAAATTTTTTTTTAAATGACCTACATACATTTTTACAAAAAAAAAACAATTTCCAAAACACCAAATTTTTGTTTTTTTTTCTTGCGTTATATATTTTTTTACATAATATACTTGTATTTAAAAAAGGCTTTTAGAAGTCAAACATTTCGTAAATACAGATCAAGATCAGAAATATAAATTTTAGTACTCGTAGTAGCTATAAAGGTCCATCGATACATAGTTCCTCGTGCTGGCTAGATCTGTATATTTTTGAAATAGGAAGACAACAATGTCGACACAACAAAACCCTATGAATGTTTATGCATGATACTCGTAGCATAGTTTATCCAAATTTTGATATTGATATTCAATGTTATACTTACTAAATATTTTTGTTACATTTTAAGCTGCAATTTATTGAACTTTAATTTTAGTTAGGTAGTTTCTAAATTATAAACAAAACCCGAAAAAAACATTTTTTGTTCCTACTACACCTATTAAATTTCAATCCCTATTTTATTGTTTTTGCGGATTACTTTTTTGCAAAAAAGTAGGTTGTGTTTGATTTCGGGTCGTTATTTATTTGTATGCAAAATTTCATAGAAATTGGCCCAGCAATTTAGCTGTGAAAAAGTAACAGAAAAAGAGACTTTTGCGTTTGTAATACTACTAGAATGGTTACCAATTATTTTTGAATAGTTTTTATCATAAATGTTTCCTTAACCTACGTAGCATAGTTTTGACTAGGTGTAATGCAAAAGTCATAATATTGTCAATTTTCGTTATTAGAAAAACAATAAATTAGAGTATTGCTGTTTTTCACATCAAAAATTTTTTTTTAAAACCTGTTGTAAAATTTAAATAATTAGATAGGTACCTATTACATGTCGATGTCTGTTTTGATGTTTGAATATCTGTTTAATTAAGATTTAAGAAATAAATGCAATTATTCTAGGTCCAATATACTATTCGACTTATCTAGACCCCCCCCGGTCATGGGGGTCATGACCCCTGGGCAAGGGTCTAGATCCCTTCTTGGATCCGCCCTTGAATTCGCCTCCAAAGTAAGTACCTAACATGACGTTGCGTATAATACTCACTTTAATGTATCAGTGCGGGGAAGTGGAGAAGTGCGCTGCGCTCTAGCTTATATTCGTTCATGAAAATTATAAATGTTGTGTTTTATGCTATGTATTTATTATTAAAATAAATATTGATATTTTGACAATCACACAACTTCTTGAATATATATATATATATATTATTATATTATTAAATATTACTACGATATTACATGGTTTTCTTACTTTCTTGCACGTGCATGTCTTGTTTGTCACACATAAAATATGTTAAATGATTTATTAATTAATATTATATTAGTATATTTAATAAATTCTAACAAAAAACATAATAAAAAATATGTTTTCAAATTGACGTCTAAAGTCATTATTCGATTATTTCACTCGATTGAGCGAAATGTACCTACGTACTTAACGCTGCCTCTTGGGTTCTTACACTTTTTACTACTATAGTTACTACTAGCTGACCCGGTAAACAATTATTATAAGAATCAAACGTGAGCCTCGATTAAGGCTCGTCGTTGTTCGAGTTTCTTCGTTACAAGAGAATTTGCTGAAATCATTCTATTCATCAGGTATTGTACCGAATTCATGGAAGACCGCTTTAGTGCACCCGATCCCTAAAAAAGGTAACCGCTCGGATCCGTCCAATTACCGACCTATAGCTATTACTTCCTTGTTTTCCAAAGTTATGGAATCCATAACAAACTGCCAGCTCTTAAGGTATCTAGAGGAGCAGCAGCTGTTAAATGACCGTCAGTACGGTTTCCGTCGTGGTCGTTCAACTGGTGATTTTTTGGTTTACTTAACACACCGATGGGTGCAAGCAGTCGAAAGCAAGGGAAAAGACTGTCAACTGTCAGTTTGGACATAGCAAAAGCCTTCGATCGGGTGTGGCACAAGGCGCTTCTATCGAAGCTTCATTCTTACGGTCTTCCTGAGAAATTATGTACATGGATTACTAGGTTTTTGACGGGGCGTAGCATCAAGGTCGTTGTCGACGGTGTGTGCTCGGAGTCCAAACCTGTCAATGCTGGTGTTCCCCAAGGCTGTGTGATTTCTCCTACTTTGTTTCTTCTGCATATCAATGACATGTTGCAAATTAGTGACACTCATTGCTATGCAGACGACACTACTGGGGAAGCCTTATACTTTGGCCGACATAATATATCGCGGGAACATGTCATCGAGAGCCGGAACCAACTTGTGTATAAAATTGACAATCTTTTGTATGAAATTTCGTTTTGAGGTCAGTAGAATCTGGTGCAATTTAACCCTAACAAGTGCGCGTTTTCCGCAAAAAGACTCCCTTTGTTGCATGTCCTCGATTTGAGAGCGTTTCCCTTTCTGCCACAGCCTGCATTGGTGTACTTAGCGTTGACATTTCGAGTAATGTTCAATTTCGTGGTCATCTGGAGGAGAAGGCTAAAATAGCCTCTAAGAAACTTGGTGTGCTCAGTAAGCCGAGATAGTATTTCAAACCGACCATCGCTTGCAACTATATAAAGCGCAAATTCGGCCTCATATGGAGTACTGTTCTCAACTCTGGGCAGGAGCTCCACAGTACCAGCTCCTTCCATTTTACCACATTCAACGTAGAGCAATTTGAATTGTCAATGACCGGGCAATTACCAATCGGCTTGATTCCTTAGCATTGCGTAGAGATGTTAGGTCACTCAGTGTTCTCTACCGCATCTATCATGGGGAATGCTCTGAGGAGTAGTTTGGTTTAATTCCAGCCGCTGATTTCCACCTTCGGACATCGCGTCCTTCACCTTCGGACAGAGCTTAAG